>QEPC01014177.1:2279029-2290928 GCA_003113815.1 Sphenodon punctatus | reverse complement strand
GGTCAGGTCAGAGGGAGAGGAGGGGGAGGGAGGAAAAATGAGGAGTTCAGTCTTGGCCATGTTCAGTTTGAGTTGGCGTCGGGACATCCAGGCGGAGATATCAGAGAGGCAGTCGACGAGGCGTGAGCGGACAGAGGAGGAGAGAGAGGGGGTAGAGAGATAGAGTTGGGTGTCATCAGCATAGAGATGGTATTGGAACCCGTGGGAGGCAATAATTTCACCAAGGGACCGGGTGTAGATAGAGAAGAGGAGAGGGCCAAGGACAGAACCTTAGGGAACCCCAACCGAGAGGGGAAGGGAGGGGGAGGTCAACTCGGGGAGGGAGACATTCTTTACTTTATTTTTATGGTTTTATTTTTAAAACAAAAAGGGATGAAAGCAAACCTTTGCTTATGAATCAATTTTAGTATTTTAATTACTAAAACGAATGGGGTTTTGTTCATTTTAGTCATTAAAAAACGGCACCCTCCATTTCAATTGCTCTCCATAGCTGAAAGGCAGTGTGGAGCCGTGGATCAGATGCTGGACCTGGAACTGCAAGACAAAGGTTTGAATATCACCCAGGCGGATCCCATAAGCCGTGGATCCCATGCACACCCGTGCGGGAACCTCGCATGCTTCTGTTTGCCATCGCAATGTGCTGCGTGGAAGTCATGCGCAAGCAGAGGATCCGGGGGGCATTGGATTGGCCCCACTGAGTGGCCTTGAGCAAGTCACACAACCTCTCTTTCTGAGTCTCAGTTCCCTGTCTGTCAAATGGGAATAGTGTTTGTGTGTGTCCACGTGTTTCCCCTCATCTTCGTCCATCTTAGATTGCAAGCCCACTGGGTGGGGACCTGTCTCCAAAAATCTATGACTGTAAAGCGATGCTGCATATGCCTGTGATGCCTGGACCGCAACTCCAGGGGACCCACCCATGAAGCACCGTGCCTACTCACCAAAAGGGCCTCAGCAGGAAGAAACACCAGCCCTGAAGCCCTGGGGGAGCGAGGCTTCCCCGCCCACAGTAGTCCTGACGACATCATCAGGGGGCGACCTGCTCGGCTCAGGACGAACACTTTGCAGTCGACTGCGAGGGGTGGGACATGTCCTTCAAGAGCTGTGCAAGCACACAAAGGGGGAAAAGATGGAACAGCTCTCCGGCCACGAGGGGGAAGGCACCGCCAAACCCATGCCAGCAGATGACCAGCGAGGGGAAACTAACCCCAACTGGGGCACTGAACTATGAGATAGGGGAGTCCTGTGCATTAACAGGACCTCACCCTCACCCTCCACTTCCTCTTGGGGCCTCGCTGTCAGGACTGGGGACCCAGGGGAGGGTTTAAGGGGCTTTAGAAACAAGTGGTGACCTGGGGCAGGTGGACTTCTGGAGGGGCAAGGAGTATTCTCCCAAGGAGGTGGTGATGGGCTCCTCTAGGACTTTGGTTCTGGGGGACTTCAGCATTCACTCCGATGCCGGCCTTGTCAGGGTGGAGCAATAATTCATTTGTCCCAGGAAGTTATCTGCCCGACCCACATGGAGGGGCATACCCTCGACCGAATCTTTGGTTCTGGCCTTGAGGCGGGGGGTCTGGTTGTGGGGGATGTTAGGGCAGTGTCCTTGTCATGGATGGACCATTATCTCCTTCAGGCCAGTCTCTCAGCGCACTCCCTCCAGAAGGGGAAGGGACCAGTTAGGATGGTCCGCCCTCGGACGCTGATGGAACCCCAGTGGTTCCAAGTGGTCCTGAGGGAGTTAATCTTGGACCTGGATGGTCACTCTGTTGATGAGCTGGTCCAGCGTTGGACCAGCTTGCTGGAGGAGGCCATTGATAGGGTGGCTCCGAGACGCCCTCTGCCTCGATCTTGTCACCGCAGGGCCCCTTGGTTTACCGAGGGGCTGCAGCGTATGAAATGAGTAGGCAGGAGGCTGGAGCGATGTTGGCATCAGACTCGTCTGACTCCGACCGACTTCTCCATAGGGCCCATTTGTGGTCCTATGTTGAGGCTGTGAGGACAGCAAGGAAGGAGTGTCTGTGAAGTCACGCCCGGTGGAGCTGTTTCACGTGGTGCGGGGGCTGGTCAGTCCGACCTCCCTCCGCCTGGATGGGGACTTGTCCCAGGCCCGCTGTGAGGAGTTTGTCAACTACTTCGCAGACAAGATCGCTTGGATTCAGAGCGACTTTGATGCTGAATTATTTATTTATTTATTTATTTATTTATTTATTGCATTTATACCCCGCCCCTCCTGACCACAGCTCGGGGTGGCTTCCAATCATAAAATCACAATATAAATAATTAGGGGCAGTAGGGGCAGAGTGCGAGGTGATGGAGGCCCCATCCGGTCCAGCTTTGTGGAGGGAGTTTCAGGAAGTGACACTGGCCAATGCGGCAGATGTCTTGAGGTCTGTGAGGGCCACCTGTTGCGAACTCGATCCATGCCCGTCCTGGCTGGTGAAAGCCTCCAGGGAGACATTGGGGACGGTGCAGGCGAGGGTAGTAAATGCATCCTTGCAGCAGGGGAGGTTTTCGCCCAGCCTCAAGGAGGCTGTGGTGCACCCCCTGCTGAAGAAACCATTTTTGGACGTGGATGCACTCGCCAGTTACCGACCTGTTTCTAACCTTCCCTGCTGTTGAGATGACTGCATGACCTGGGGGGTCTGGATGGGACTGTTCTTTAATGGTTCCATTCCTTCCTCTCGGGGAGAAGCCAGCGGGTGGTGCTGGGGGATGAGACATCTTGCCCCCGTGCTTTATCAGGCGGTGTTCTGCAGGGTTCTATTCTGTCTCCATTATTATTTAATGTATATATGCAGCCCTTGGGGGAGGACATGGGAGGGTTTGGGGTGTGGTGTCACCAATATGCTGATGATACTCAGCTGTACCTCTCTTTTTCAACTGACCCAGACCCTGCTGTCTCGTTGCTATCCCAGTGTTTGGAGGCCGTGGCAGAATGGATGCGGCAGACCAGACTGAAGCTCCACCCTGATAAGATGGAGGTGATGTTGGTGGGGAGAGCGAGGGAGGTGTTGGCCCCCCTGGTTGGGGGGGGTTTGCCCTCCTATATCTCAGCAGGTCCGGAGTCTGGGGGTGATATTGGACACGAATCTCCGCCTGAAGCGGCAGGTGGAGGCAGTTGCGAAGGCTGCTTTCCACTAGTTGCATCTGCTACGGAGGCTGCATCCATTCGTCTCCGGCCCGGACCTGGTCTCCCTCATCCATGCCTTCGTTCATGCAATACGCTCTACGTGGGGCTTCCCTTGTTCCTGGTTCGGAGGCTGCAGCTAATGCAGAATGCGGCGACCCACCTCCTTTCGGGGACGGGTCGTCGGGAGCACATTACACCTATGCTCCGGACTCTGCACTGGTTGCCAATAGCGTGCTGATCTAGGTTCAAGGTTTTGGTGTTGATCTCTAAGGCCCTTCACGGTCTGGGCCCCTTGTACCTCAGGGACCGCCTCGCCCTCCGCGCCCCAGAGCGGCCCCTTCAGTCCGCCGGGGGTGCATAAAGCGGGGGGCCACAATGGAGAGGGCATTCTCAGTGGCCAGGCCGCACCTCTGGTACTCCCTTCAGGAGGAAGCTCGCCTGGCCCCTAGCTTGTTGACATTCCGGCGAAGCTGTAAAACCTGGCTGTTCATCCAGGCCTTTGGGGAGGGGGGTAGAGGGTTTTTATCTCCCCTATCCTATTTATTGTTTATGTTTAATTGTTTCCCGGGCCCTGTTTTAATATTGAACTGTATTTTGAAGTATTTTAAATTGTTTTAGATATTTTTATATGTATATTTTTTACTGTTGGAAGCCGCCCCGAGCTGTTTTCAGAAGAGGCGGGGTATAAATTTAGAAAATAAAATATAAATAAATAAAAGCTCCAGTCAGCAGGGGGTGGTAGTTCCATGGCTGGGACATAAATAGGAGCCTGTTTACAATGCTCAATAACACCGTAGAAAAGATAAATAGTAGTTACTCTGAAATGATGGAACAACTAAAATAATGGAATCCACACCAGCTCCTAAAATGGAATGCCCAAAGAAATGGATAGGCAAGTATATACCTACTTTGGTTTGGTGGATTATCTGGGGATTTGAATGCTTACCTAAAAACGCTAATACCACCAGTGAATAATAAAGCCACTTCCCTGATACTAGCTCTGATAATAATGTTGTTGTTTCTCTCCGGTTTCTACAGTCCAGATGGTTCTGGATCCTAATGAAAAGGGATATTCTCCTGGCATTTCCAGCCCAATCTGTCTTCAGAATTAGACATGAATTTCCCTTCTTCCAAACCATGCAACCAAGCCTTGCACATCTCAGGATTTCAGATAAACACCGACACAAACAAATCTTTTCAACCATCGCCCCTTGATAGTTCCTATTGTCTCTGAACCAGCTAAAACGTTCTTTGTTTGAGGAAGCAGATTACAAAGAAAAGGTCACGTCAGGGCTGGGAATGACTATCCTGAGTGAACCTTCTTGGAGCCTTCAGCACAGATCATTAGAGACCTTGCCTGTCCTAAGTTAACCTCCCCAGCTCTTCCAGGGGCTTGACCGACCTGCTGTTATCTGCGGGGCTAGTCCAGACCCTGGGGACTCATTATCTGGAGCTAAGTCACTGCAGGTCACTCTCTGCCTCCCAAGGTGTAAAAAGGAGACAAGCTGTTATTTCCACCTCCCAACGAACAGCTACTCAGAGTGTACCAAAAATAGATCCCATATTGCTATTTAAGCCATACAGTAAATAACGAGCCCTAACCAGCTCATATGTTATGGCAGCTGCAGCAACAATATTACTTGTCCAGTTTTATTTCTCAGCACATGGTACGGGAGGAAACAGGCCAGTTACACTCAATCAGAGACAACTCTTGGGACATAAACCTAACAGAAGTAGTAGCTCTTTACCAGGACTGAAATTCGCCCAAGTTGTTCTCAAGAATCCCATCAAGAACCGGGTTCTCGTACAACAAGATTTTCAAGAACGAGTCGTGAATTGCCTGCTTCTTGACCCATTCTCACGTGATTCTTGCGAGTCAAAAAAACCTCTCTGTATATGCTGCAGCTCTGGTGGTCATTTTATGCATGCAAAGAGCATTTTTAGGTTTTTTGAGAATATTGTCAGATTCTCAAAAATCACAAAAAATGCCCTGCGCATACGCAAAATGGCCACTGTGGGCATGCATGTGCAGATCGACCATGGCAGCCATTTTGGGCTGTGCAGAGAGTTTGGTGGGGGGGTGTTCAGGAATCATGTGAGAGTCACAAAAAACATGGGATTTTAAAAAACTTTTTAAAAACCTTTTTAAATGAGATTTTAAATCTCAATTAAAAAGAACAAAAAAGTTTTTGCGTACACAGAATGGCCACTGCGACCATTCTGAGCATGCATGGCCGTTCCCAAAACGGTGCTGACAGCGTTGCTACCATTTTGGCAAAGGACAGCCATTCTATGCATGCACCGTGGCCATTTTGTGCCTACGCAGACCGGCTGCCCTTCCCCAACATAGCCACGGTGCTGCCACCGCCAGTTAGAAAAAGGAGCACGCATGTGGAAAAACGTCACGGTCGCCATTTTGGACATACGCAGTTCGTTTCTATTTTTAAATGAGATTCTTAGTGAGATCTCACACCGTTATCGAGATCTCCTCGAGAACTCGCGAAAGGTTTTCGATTCTCACAAGAATAAAATCTAAAGTCCTAGCCGTTTGCCTCTCCCAGAATCTCAGTGGATTGAGGATTGGTACGACCTGCTTTCCCCTTCAGATACCTTAGGGAACAGACTGCCTAGAGGAAACAGCCATCCAGGTGACAGCCCTTGGGCGCTACTGTTTTCTTGGAGGGGTTAATCTTGGGAAATGTTGATTTTAATTAATGTTATTATAGGTTTTAAAATGTTGTTAGCTGCCCCGAGATGCTTGTAGCAGGAGGGGGCGGCATCCAAATGCAACCAATAATTAAATAAATAAATTGTGCCAACTCCTCTTGGGCCATTCATGTTCTGCTGCCCTGATAGAGTTCCCATCTCATTGCTGCTGCTTTTAGCCCCCATTTTCCAGCCCTTACATCAGACCCTCAGGTTTTGCATTGCATTTTTATGGGGATAATGGGGTGTGCATGTCGTTTCCGTTATTACAATCATTATAATTAAAACTGTCATTTTCATTATTGTTATTGCAATAACAAAAATTACAAATAATAATAAAGAAAATAGAAATGAAAACAACATTTTGTTTTTGAAATAAAGGGAACAAACTGAAAAATGTATTTCTGGATGTAACTTTTTATTTTCTTCTTCAATTCTGATGAGACTTGGAGGGATTGTTCCCCCAATGGAGGGCACTACGTGTACCATGTTTCAAAGAGGTTAGCTAAAGGAAACAGATATCAGAAGCAATTGGATGTTGTGATTTTAAGAAAAGCTCCATAAGCATTCACGGCTACAACCTCCTTATATTCCATCCACTTTGCATGAAACCTATGAATCTTATGTCCCTTCACAAGCATAATACTCCTGCCAATTTTCAGAAGGATTGGATAAAGGGTGCTGATGGTATAAGACATTAACTTGAAAATACATTTTCAGCTGTAACATTTTTATATTCCATTCTGTTTACAAGACATTTGGCAGGAATGTATCACATTCCTTCCCTGTCATCTCTGCCAAACTACAGGACAATTTGATAAAGGGACCTAATTTTATATGCAATTGAAGTTGTCCCCTTGAAGACCATTATTCAGATAAATAGCAGCACATGCAGTGCCAATCAGAGGCAGGCATCTGGCATGGCATGGGGAGGGAGGCTGTAGGAGAGAGGATGTGGAGCAACACAAAAGACTGACACTCACATTAACTGTCCAATTACTGCATGCTTCCAGCTTTACAGGACCAATTGGTAGTGGCTTCGAGGTGGGCATAGGAGGCAGCACCCAGCCGAGCGTAGAAGGGACATAACTGGAACTTTGGGGCATAGAATCCCAGCAATCAGGAAACATAGTTTTCACATCCATGTTGTCCAATTATCATCACAATCACATCCTGCAGCACTGTGACAGAGGACATTAGAGAATCTTTATCGGCTCTTTCTTAAACAGTTACTTCTGACTTCCCAGTAACACATCGGGGAGAGATGTTGGGATGGTCAACGCACAGAATGAGGATATTTGGTTGATATTTCTGCTGGCTAATCAGCATCACAAACAGATCTTATCACACAGTGACACGTAAAAGAATCCTTGACATAGGCTACTTCTCTGCATATCCTATGCAGGCTTATATAATTGGAACACTTTATTGCATCTTTCTTATATTTGGCAGAGATGATTGTGAAAGTGTGATATACATTCCTTTCACATTTCATGTACACTGGTTGGACTACAAAGATGTTACAGTGAGACACACATTTATAAGTTAATTGCTTATACCACCAGGACCCTTTATCCAATCCAACTGAATGTTGGCAGAAATAGTAAATATGAGCAGGGGTATACCCTTGCCAAGTTTCATATACATTAAATATGAGGCAAGGAAGTTACAGCTAAGAATGCATATGAAGATATTTGCAAAATAATATAATTCAACTGCTTTTAAAATTTGATTGTTTTATTCAATCGTTTTGGAATTTGGTACACTTAATACCTTTCATTGGCGATATAAGCATGCCAAGTTTCATCCAAATATGATTTTTAAAAAAGGTTACAGCCAGCAATGTGTTTTCCATTGAAACCAATGGAAAATGAAAACAAAAGCAAAAACTAAAATGACAATTTGATATTTATGAAAAAGAAAATGACAGATTTAAATAACGAAAAACAAAAGCAAAAACTACATGGGCCCCTGGTGCACACCTCCAGGGGATATGTTGTTTGTATTTTATGGGAATATGTCATAGGAAAAAGGAGTGAGAAGGATGGGAGTGTGGGGTAGTTTGGGTCGATTTCCTCGGGTGAGAGACAGGGAGGTGAGAGGTGGGCAAGCTGAGTGGTTTCCTAGTTTAGCCCCGCTATGATGGGGGAGGAGTGGTGGGTGAGAGGTCCTAGGCTGGAGAAGGGAATTCCTCCAAGTAAGAATTAGAGTAAGGGGAGTGGGAAGGTTGGGTTGGTGGGGAATTGGGAAGTGAGGAATGTATTTTGCATGTCTTTTTGTACTGGTGTTGTGTTTCAAAATGTTGTACGCTGCCCTGATGGTTTTGGGGGATATGGTATAAATATAATATATAATTGATATTGTTCTTGTTTTTATTAATTATTGGTTATCGATTATTGATTATTAATTATCTGATTGATGTTACTAGCAAAATTGCCACTTCCTCTAAAGGGTGAAGACTGTCCCTTTTTATTATTGGATGCTTTCAAACGTGGTGGCCAGATTTACCATGCTTTAGCACAGTTTAACCCAGGGGCACATCGTAATGCTCCTGCCAGATGTTTGCATGGGTTGGACTAGTCCCCTAGTCACAGCCCGGGTAGCCCCCACCACATTCACGATCCCACTGCCTGAGCAGGAGTAAAGCAGGATTTCATGTTCCAAAGCCTGCTTTATTCACTGCAGTCCGGAGTAGGGATGATGTGGCAGCATCTGTTGCCACGCCGCGATTCCATTCCGCCATTTCGGAATTGCCCGCGCCACACCGAGGTTTTTCTGCTGACATTCTGCTAATTCAGCCTGCATTCTGCAAATTCGGAAACTATCAGAAAAATGCAGAATTTTTGGAAACTGTCGGAAAACCGCTATTCCGCTATTTTGTGGTGCTGGCAGAAGTAGTGGAAATGTCACGTTTCCGCTATTTTGCAAAGTCTGTGGAAGTAGCAGAATGAAATTAGCGGAACTGCGGAAGTAGCGGAATGAAACAAATGGAATGAAAGCCTCTGCCACGCCGTACCACTAATTGCGGAAACGCTGTTTCTGGTGAAAATAGCTACCGCTTCAACATTCCGCTATAGCCCTAGTCCAGAGTGCCGCCGGGTCCAGATGCCATGGCCACCTGTCAGGGAGGGGGGCAGCCACTTTCGAGACTCATAAGAATTCTGGGAAGAACACCATTTCTCGCGAAATTCTCAAGACAGAAAATCTCATTGCGAAGTTTATTCTCAACAAGATTTTCATGGTGGGAACGGGCCACTGGGAGCAGCAGAGGGGCCGACTGGGCAAACACACCTTCACCTGGCTCTCTCCCTCCCACATGGCCAGGCCCCCGTCATGTCAGATCCAGGGTCCGGCCAGATCCCAACCACGGTGCCGGTCCAACTCCAGACTGAGCAAGTCCCTGGCAGCACGGCAGCACCATCATATTCATTTGCACCCATTGATATTGTTAATATCAATATCAGTATCAATTTTATGGCATCATGTGCTGATTCTGAATTGGAGACAGGTCCCTGCCCTTGGGGGCTTACAATCTACAAGGACAAGAATAGGGGAGAGAAGGGAGAGTGGTACATCGGGAGAGACAGGGAGACATTCATGAAGTTGAGAAAGTTGCAGGTGCACATGTTTCGCTTAGCTATCAGGATGGAGGAGGACCCTGAGGATAAACAGTCCTGAACAAACCACTTCCTCTATATTTACACCATTTACACCAAAAATTGCAGATTGCTGCTTTAAGGCCTGATCCTAAACTTGGTAGCACGCCGGTTGCAGGCAGGATGCAGGCAGGCTGGATTTCCGGGTTGTGCCCAGACTGCATTGCATACCCAGAGGTTGCACCCAGATCAGATGCGGGCTGTACACACGTTGTGTGAGAGCAGCCTCTTTTGAGCAGTGTGCAGCGTTTCAGCCTGGGCTGTCTGTATCTACACACACGCACACGAACAACTAGCAAGACCAGGGCTGGTTTCAAATTTTCATTAGAAGAAAGGCAGCTCCGGACCAATTTTCCAGCAGAAGTGAAGCATGAGAGAGGGTGTGAGTGAGTGCGTGTGCGGAGCCCATGAGCCAAAACTGCTCTCAGATTGACATTTCCATTTAAATTCCTCTTGTTTTGCCCAGGTGGTAATTAGGTGCTGGAGAAAGATCAATAGTGTGTGTGTGTGTGTGTGTGTGTGTGTGTAGGGAAAGTTGGGTCTCTTGGAAATGAGAGTGCAGACCCCTCCTAACGCAGGAATGTTTGACAGACACACACACTGGCTCCCCAATTAGAAGAAGACAAGTTGTTACTATCATTAGATATAAGTACTCAGCTAAACAGAGCATCCCCTGGGCTTTCTGCATGGAAGGCCCTAAAGGCAATTTTTCTTGTTATTTCTTTATTATTGATAGGCCATGTGCACTGGACTCCTCTTACCGAAGTGCCATGAGCCTTCCATAGGCCAGGACACCCTGCATTTCAACCCAAGTGGGCTAGAATTTTGCATAAGGGCTGAACTGAAATTTTTGCCCTGTTCCTGTCTCTAATGGAATTGGGCATTGTGATCATTTCTTTGGATTTCCTGTTGGAACAATGGGGTGGAAATTGGGGGGGCCATATGCAAAGGCACATGTCCTGCGTGCGAGAACAATGGCCGCTACCATCGAACGAAATGGCAGCCATTCAGCTGTTTTGCGCATGTGCAAATTGATCAATTGGAATTCTGGTCAAAATACCAACAGTCGTTGAGTTTTTGAGGAACTGTTCCAAGGAAATGGAGCGGTTGTTTTGCACCTGCTGTAATTCTGCACCCGTGCTCCTCATGCACTTGTCATAATTTCAAGCTTATTCCTCTGCTAGAAGCCCCTCTTCCGGGGCTCTCTTCCAGAGCTTCAGCTCCCATTTGCATGCACATTTCCCTCTTGAGTAGCAGCAGACTGAGGGTATTTTCAGACGTGACGAGATCACGCTCAACCGCGGTGGAGTCCCACCGGGCGAGAAAGGTCTCGTCACATCTGAAGGGGGAACGGAAGTTCCCCCCCAGATGTTCACCCCCATCAATTGCGGTGGGGAATCACATTCACCACACGATTGGCAGAACCGGCGGGGCCAGCCCCAATCGCGTGGTGAATGTGATTCCCCACCGCGATGAAGGGGCCCGTCCCGTGTGGATGGCTACCACAGCCCGGAATCCGTGACAGGATTCTGGGCCATGGTCAATTCAGGCGGACGCTGCGGCCGCATTGGCTGTGGCGCCTGCTCATCTCCCCAGAGGACGGGCGGCGAGGAAGCGTGGGGAGGCGGGGCCGTGTGGCCACACGTTGCGCCACGCGGCCCCACCCCCTCCCCAATTCCCCGCCAGGATCAGCCGGCACGTCTGTTGGATCTGCTGGTGTGATCCCGGTGGGGAATCTCCGCAGTAATTCCGTGCCGGGGCGACTAGCGCCCCATCACGTCTGAAATCACCCAGAGTCATTGATCCGTCTCCACACGAGTTCCATCCGCAGGGTGGCCATGTTCAGTGTTTGATCCATGCAATGGGGCTGGCTACTTTTGATAATGGACGCATGAGTTCTTTACTTTTATTTTCTCCCAGACTTGTACAACAGCCAGATTGGCAGCTGTATCCAGCTAACAGGCCCAGAAACTCAAGTGACATATGGGCGCAGAGGAAGCAATTAGGTCCAGGAAAGCTCCGTTGTGGAGCAGAAGTGGGAAAATTTAGGAACTAAAGACAAAATAATATATTGAAAGTCTGTAGCAGCCTAAGCATAGGTTGAGGAGAGGATGAGGCTGCTGGGCACATCTACGAGAAGCTTCTCTGCAGAGGTTACTAGTCTATTTCTAGACAACAGCATTAAGGGAGATAAGAGAAAAATCACCTCTCTTCTCCATTCTAGATGGCAAGTTGCTTCGGGCCAGGACCTGACTGTTTAGCATCAGGCTGGTGCTAGTCATAAGAGCTAAATTGGCTCTCTGTGCCTATACCGTGACCCGGTGGATTTGCAAGATCCAAAACTGCCTCTGGGTCATTTCCTATTTGTATTTAGAGCCTGTTCAAGAGTCCCCAGGCCACTCCTAAAAAC
>QEPC01014177.1:2221524-2269095 GCA_003113815.1 Sphenodon punctatus | reverse complement strand
TAAAAACATAATATTCTCTGGCCCTGTAAAGTGTTGCATGCACCTGGGTGACTGTGGCCAGGAATCCTCAACTGGCCTAGGCTACTGAGAGCTAGAGCTGAAATGGTTGCCTGATCTGGTATCCACCGGCAATACCTGCATTCGGGTACCATTTCAAAGATCCAACCGAAATACTGCTTGAGTATTGGGGGGGAAAGGCATTCTGATTCCAGTTGTTGAGTACCAAAATTACCCAAACCTCCATCCAAAATTACCCCCCTCCCCCATTTTCCAGAATCTGGGACCCAAATTAAAAAAAAAAAAAAAATGGGACAAAACTAGTATTTCAATACGTTAGTATGTCTGTATTTCGGGCACTCGATCAAAAAACATTTCAGATACTGAAAAACTACCCAAACTTTGCGTTGATTGGAGTACAAGAAACTTGATGGTTATATCCATTTTGGTGGATACTTGTTTCAGCTCTACCCATAACCTCTGTAGGACTACCGGGGCTTGAACTATGCAGCCGGCACCAACTGTTCATCTGAGGTAGAGAGACCAATCGACCCACACTAGCTGCACCCCCTAGGTACAGTTCACCAACTGCTGTCGAGGCAACGCTGTACCCCTCCCCTGTAATCAGGTAGCCAGAAGTGGAAGGAGACTTAGCTGGGTTTTGAATCTGTCACTAGCCGTACAGGTATGAGGATGCCAGCCTAGTAATTGCAGGGCTCTCTACATACCTGGGCAGTTCACCGCAAATGCAACATTTGAGCACTGACCTCTTGAGCACTGTTCCCCATACATAGCAGCACTAGGTCCCCAAGGGCAATACTTCTCAAACTTTTGGAGCTATTAATTAATTCATTAATCAAGATTTCTACTCCAACCTTCCCCTAAGGCTCCGAGCACTTTACAGCATTAACACACACACCCCACACATAAAATACAGTAAAAGCCCTTTAGAAATCCCACCCACTCCAACCCCTATGACCGCCAGCAAACGCTTTGCCCGAACAAAAGATCTTACACTGTCTCCGGAATATGCACAAGCTCAGGCTTTGATGGACCTCTGGGGGAAGGGAGTTACATAATATGGGGGCAGCAACCATGCCTACTCCTTTCTGTTTGTCTGCAATCGTTGAATCCCCTCCCCCTCCACGGCTCCCTCTCTCCCTCCTCATCCTCCTGTGGCTACCCCTGCCCCCTATTGTTCCCTGATCCTCTCTCCCCCTTGCTTCTGCATTATTTGGGAGATTTCTTCTAGCTCAGTCAGGCTAGAGCTAGGTGTTTGCCAGCTTCTTGCCTCCCCACCCCGCAGAATATCTTCCATGCAGCCCCCCGCCCCACCGGGTTACAGCCTTCTTGTCTGAGAATCACTGCACAAGGCTGCATGGCAGCACTGGTACGTACCAACGAGTGGCTACTATGCACTAAAGAGAGAGGAAGCGAGAGCAAGTGAGAGAGAGAGAATGCTTCACCTCGGGCTGGAACTCAATCTCGATTTTCTCACAATTCTCACCGAGAATCCCAGTTCTCAACTCATGTTTCGCAAGAATTGATAATCGAGACAATTCCAGGTTCTCAGTAGGGATGAAACTTGCTTCTCAGATACCGCTGGGTCTCTACAAGAATGAGGTTTTCCCCATCTTGTTCCCTAAATGAGGTGATATGTGAAAGGCCTCCATTCTCGCCAAGAACTGATGAGATTTGGAGAGCTGGGCAGGGGCTGTGGGCCAGGCAGGGGGGGCAGACAAGGGGGGGCCTGGGGGGATGCCAGAGGTGATTAGAGGGCAAAGACTTACCTCCAGCCCCCAGGCAGGGGCATGCTCAGAACTGGCTGCCCACATCCAAGATGGCACCTGCAGTGTGCTGACACTGCCAGCGCCATCTTTGAACATGCCCAGAGAGGGATGATTCAGGCCCTGATGAGCATGCCCAGTTCTCTTTTTTTATTTTCAAACTTACCAGCCCTAGAAAAGGCTGCACTTCATGGGACCTCCTCCGGAGGGTAAGTACCCCACCCCTGATCCTCCTCTAGGGCCCCTGCTTCCCCCTCACAGGCCCCAGGCCCACCCATAATTTCCCTTTCCAGGCAGGCAGGGGAGACAGGAGGGGGAAGGGGGTGCCCAGGGGGCACATCTTTGCCCCCTGCTCACTTCTGGCAACGCACCTTGCCTGCTCCCACCCCCCGCCCTCAGCAAGATCTCGAGAGGGGAACAAGATCAGATGACGTCTCCCCGCCTCCAACCTTCTTGAGTCTATTGCTATTCTCATCAAGTGGGGCAGAATGCATATTTCATCACTTTCTCTGTCGGAATTTTTTCTTGATATATCGTTTACTATTTACTGTGTACCAGATTCATCCTGGTTGCCATTTTGGACATGTGCACTCAGGGCTGGACTTAGGAATTTTGCATCCCTAGGCCCTTCTCAGCCTGCTTCCCCACCTCCAAGCCCCACCCCGACGCTGCGTGTTCATGGGTGGGGGGGTCCCCATGTAAATGATGTGGGGTGTGAACCCACGCTAAGGGGGGGTGCATGCGTGCGTCCACCTAACATGCATCCTCACTCACCCCCCACTCGTCCCTATGCACAGAACAACTGGGGGAAATGGCAGTTGGTCCATGAGTGCGGATGAGTTGGGGGTGAGTGGGGATGCATGTGCACCTGTGTTCACCCCCCACCCATGCACCGGTGGAGGCATGTAAAAATGGCTTGTGATGAGCCACTCAAAGAAGAACAGAAGGTTGTTGCCTAGTAAGCAAGGTTTTTCAAGATGGCTCTGAACATTCTCACAATACCCACCCTTCCAGCCCCGCATGGAATAATTTCCTTATATTCCTAGAAAGGGTTGGAAGGAAATGTCTGTCATGAAGGAACATAGGGCCACACACATGTGATACTGGTATATATGTAGGCTACAAGCCTAGTAAATATTTAAAGCAAAAGGTTCAACATGTATGTAATGTTACAATTGAGATCTGTAAAACTCAAGTCATGTACGGTAACACTGACTGAACTCCAGGAAGTAGAGACATTTTAAAGAATGTGTATTTGGGAACCCTTGGAGAAACTCGCAGGCAACCCAGGCAAATGAAACTTCCTGTTTACCTGTTTGCCTGGGTTGCCTGCGAGTTTCTCCAAGGTGGGAAAACTCAAACAAAGGACTCAGAATTCGTATTTAAGCAAGGGTCATTAAGCTGTCTTCGCTACCTCTTGGGCATAGCCATCTTGAGCAATCTCATCTGCATCCTGGATCCTGCCAGCTAGCAAGGCTGGAAGACATGCACTGAGACCAGGACTTTGCTTTCTAGCAACTCTAAGAACCAGCACCCAGTCACCTACATCTGTGGCTGAGGAGGAACCAGAACTAATGGACTTTCGTAGGGTAAGATCCTTATCTAGGGAACTCAACCAGAATACATTAGGAATGTATTATATTTACCTTTAATTTCTAGTTACCACTCTGTATCAACTATCTTGCTTGTGTAGGCAATAAACTTGCTTCTTATCTTTATGAAGAAGTGTCTGTGTCTAACATTGGAAACACGCTGAGCACCAGTGCCTAAACACTGGAGACCCCAGAGAGAAAGAGTCTGTAAACAGGAAGAATTGGACCCTTGGGTGACAAAGGGGTTGTCCCTGCTGCAGGCTTGAATCGGCCAGAGAGAAAAACCGATTCAAGTGGGCAGTGAGCGAGGGAAACTGAGTCACTCAAACCCGTTAAAGTGGAGGCGGACCTCCAACCCATGACACTGTCATTCAGAGAGTGCTTTTTATACTAGAGGAGCTCAAGACCATCACGTGGTCTATTATTTGAATATGGTGAGCATGCCATGCACAACCCAGTTGTGAGAATGTTAGGAGCCATCTCGAAGAACTTTCTTTACAAGGCAGCTATCTTCTGATCCCTCACACGGGGAGGAGTTAGTTGTAAACAAACAGCTTTATCTCCCAGATTGGTGCCCCGGTGTCCCGCTGCTGCTGCTGCTGCTGCCGCTGCGGCACTACTAGCAGGCAGAGGCAGATGAGAGATGGGGACCCAGGTAGCAGGCTTCTGCTTAAGCCAGCAGCCTCTGGCGATGCATAGAGAACAGAGGAAAAAAAACAGGCAGTGGCCGGCGCCAGGATTGCCACTGCCCAGAAAATGCTGCTGAAGGCCCGGGCCTAGGGGGTCTGCCCCTAAGTCTGGACTTGTGTGCATTACCAGGAAGAACATGGTATACGGTAAAAAGTAATGGTAACTGATATATCGAGAAAAAATCTTGCCTGAGATATCAAACCATTACTGAGATCTTGGTAACCACGAGGGCACTTCTACATGAGCGGGTCGTCATGGCGCGACCCGCGTGCACGATATTTCAAAATCCTGCAAGGCGGGATTAGACGACATGGAAGTCCGGGATCATGCACCTTGAAGGCGGCCGCGCATTGTTTTCAAACCACAAATTAAATACCTCACAATCGACGTATTTATTTTGCAGTCTGAAATCAATGCCCGGCCGCCTTCAACGTGCGTGACCCCGGACCTCCGTCTCATTTAATCCCGCCTAGCGGGATTTTGAAATATAGTGTGAGCAGGTCGTGCCACAGTGACCCGCTCGTGTAAAAGCAGCCCGATTCTCATAAGATTTTTGTGAGAAAGAAATTGATTCTCATTTCAGCCCTAACCTCAGCCACTAGGTTTTACACGTTTTTTCCTAGCACGCGGAGTGCTTTTGCGAATTTGCATGCGTTTCAAAACAATTTGCAGAAAATCATCTCCGCTCTATAAGTTGAATAAATTTGCATGGTTTGATTTATGCAGATTTAAAGGACTCTGTTGCTTAGCAATGGGCCCTAGCCAGGACTCACGCACACCCAGCTTTATTGTGTGCACATGAGTTCTGTGCGATTTCCTCACAGTTTGCTCACGCGCCACAGTCCCCCCAAAAGGGGAGTGTTTGGGCCGTGCAAGTAATATCACAAGCACATAACATATGCCACACATGTTTGTCTGCGGGGCTTGAAATCAGCTCCACTGAGGCAGGCTGGAAAATAAAACATAAGTTTAAAAAAATGATAGAAATCAGTATCACATACATGGAGGTCATCTTCTCAAATAAGCCCATTTTCTGGTTTTCCCGCCCTTCAATATCCACAATGGATCCTCCATTCACAATGGAAGAAGTTCCTAAACAATGCTACGTATCCAGAGACTCAGTTACCATCACACTCTTGCCAGTAGTCTAATATTGTTTATTACGTTACAATAGATTCTCTTCATTTGTATACCTTGCTTGTTTCCAAGCTCGCCGATATTTAAACACAGCTTTCTTTCATAAGAGCAGACATTTTTGCAAGAGCAGAAACTCTGTGAGAGGAGGGAAAGTCTTAATATCAAACCAAATTGTCAGAGGAGCACAGCACTGACAGGGAAAGCTTTCCCGCAGAAAGCCAGTTCTTTCGGGGTGAATAGCTATTATTATCCTTGATGTTTCTACCTCACCATCTGCCCAAGGATCTCAAAGCTCTTTGGAAATGTCGATGGAAGAAACCTCTCAACTCCCTTGACAGGCAGGTCATTAATTACCTTTAATTTGCCGACCGGGGAAATTAAGGCACAGGCAGGCTAATTAGTAGGTGCCAACTCAAACAGCAAGTGTGTTGAAGCAACTAGACTGGTGGCTCCCATACTTTTTGTCTGCGTAAGACAATTTAAAGACTTAAACATGAGGTTGTGACTAGGGATGAAATGAGAATCAATTTGTTTCTCACAAAAATCTCATAAGGATCAACACCCGTTACCAAAATCTCAGGATGATCTCGGTAATGGTTCAAGATCTCAACAGGAATCTTGTCAAAATTTACCATTTACCATGATGTATGTTGTGCCATATACTCCTTTACTGTGTACCGCTTACTGCATACTGTGTTCATTACAATAATGTGCTGTTTTGGGCATGCACATTCCCCTTCCAAGATGGTTCTGGCAGTGTTGCTGCCATATTTTCTTGTTTGTGCTGAGCTGAGGCATGAGACTGCTTCCTTTTGGGCTACCACAGGCCCCAGGTTCCAGCTTTAAAATCAAAGAAGAACTGAGCTCTCTGGTGCCCTTATGCCGTGTACACTGGGAGTTTTTACATGGGAGACTTTTTTCACGCAGCTTTAAAATATGGCTTGGGGAAACCCCCCATGAAGAGCGGGGATTTAGATGTTCCCTGCAAGACCCTAAGTCACCTGCATGCCAGACGACTCCCAGAGGTTTTGAGATGCAGACTAGATATGTCCCAGAGAGCCAGTGTGGTGGAATGGATAAGGCAGCCGGGGAGGTGGCATAGCGATTATTTCTAGAGAAGACTGGCCTGTTAGGAGATATCCAATTCAAGAGATTGCAGGTATTGAGACCCTCCATATGGTGTTTGATTTGGCTGGGGGCAAGTTAGGGGTGCTGCTGGTATACCGGGCCCCTTCCTGTCCAGCAGCATCCCTTGCCGCTCTAGCAGAGTTGGCCTTGGAGGTGGCGCTGGGCTCCTCCAGGACTCCTCAAGACCTGGCCTCCCTCATCCATGCCTTCATCACCTCGAAACTGGACTAATGTAATGTGCTCCATGTGGGTCTGCCCTTGTTCCTGGTCCGGAGGCTGCAGCTAGTGCAGAATGCGGCGGCCCGGCTCCTGATGGGGATGGGTCATCAGGAACATATAGCACCTGTGCTCCGGAGTCTGCACTGGTTGCCAATAGTGTGCCGAGTCAGGTTCAAGGTATTAGTATTGATTTATAAGACCCTTCGTGGTCTCGACCCCTCATACCTCAGGGACTGCCTCGGCCTCCGCGCCCCAGAGTGGCTCCTTCGTTCTGCCGGAGGTGCCTTCTTAGAGGTCCCCCGTGTTAAGCGGGGGGCCATAATGGGGTGGGGGGTTTCCCCACATTGTATTGTATTTTAAATTGTTTAGATTAAAAAAAAAAATTAACAAAATAAATATTGAGTGTTGTTTGCCGTCCCGGGCTGCCCTGTGGGCAGGAGGGGTGGGATATAAATAAATAAATAATAAATAAATAAATAAATAAAATTAAAATGGAGAGGGCATTCTCGGTGGCCGGGCCGCGTCTTTGGAATTCCCTCCCTGAGGACGCTCGCCTGGCCCCGCGCCTTTTAACATTCCAGCAGGCTTGTAAAACCTGGCTGCTTGCCCAGGTCTTTGGGGAGGGGGTTTAGGGGTTTTAGCTATTCCCTACTCTTATTTCTATTTTTATTTATTTTTCCTAACCCTGTTTTGGGGTTTTAAATTGTGCATTGGTTTTTTAAAATTGTTTTTATTTTATGAATGTTTTTATTTGATTGTACGTCACCCCGGGATGCCGTAGGCATCCGGGGCAACTAATAAATGTTTAAAATAAATAAATAAATAAATAAGGTGCTGGGCTTGGTCATGGGAAGCCAGAGTTTGAATCCTGCCCTAGCCATAAACTCACTGTGTGGCAGTTCCCCATCTGTAAAATGGGAATGTGGTGTCTCTCTCTCCTTGTGTTCCCCACGCCCTTCTCCATCTTAGATTGTAAGACCACAAAATAGGGAGCTGTCTCCAAAAATCTGTTATTATAAAGCACTGCGTACACCTAGTAGAGCTATAGATATTAATTATTAATTATTATTATTATTATTAGCCAGAATTTATATAGTGAAATCAATGCACCTGGTGCTTTACAAAGTCGTTGAATAGACACAGTCCCTGCCCTAGGACTTACAATCTGAGCGACAGACGGGGGTGGAGATGAAGGAAGGGGAAGAGAGGGAAAGACAAGGGGTGTAACAGTCACAAAGATGCGGCATGCTTGTCTTGGTTACCAGATTGAGAATGATGGCTGGATGGTCCATGTGGTGAGGATCATTATCTCCTACAGGCCAGCCTCTCAACGCATCTCCTCCAGACGGGGAATGGACCAGTTAGGTTGGTCCGCCCTCGGAGGCTGATGGAACCTCAGCGGTTCCAGGAGACTTTGAGGCAAAGCCAGTGGTCTGAGGCAAAAAGGGATGGTGATTGGGCAGGCTGGATGCTACTCCAAGCCTCTCCACCCCTGGTGCCTGGAAGTCTGCTCCTCAGCTGACCTCCCCTCCCTGCCATGTTTGGCCTTCCATTGACACCACGTTTTTATCGGTTTAGCCACCCGAACTCACCTGAACGCAGTCTGAACTGACTGAACTGCTCGGTCATTTCAGCGTTCAGAATTGAGTTCGGTTCGGTCAGTTCAGGTTCAGGTTCGGGTTCATGTTCCATCATCCGAACAGGCCGAGTTCAGGCCAAACTCCAAACTTCCGAACCGCATTCGCCCATCCCTACCCATAATTGTGCTTTAAGTGAATAGATGATTGGGCTTTTTGCTGTGGTGTGGAACTCACTGCCTTCAGATGTTAATCTCAGCTCCTCCCTCCTCACCTTTAAAAAACACCTGAAGACTGATTTGTTCTCCTGGTGTTTTTAGGGTCCACTGCTGGATCCCCTCAATGTGTTTTATACTGAAGTGATGATGGTTGACTGATCTTGTGACTTGGAGGGGATTGGGGCCCCTTTTATTCCATGGATCTTGACCCCTCTAGTTCCTATCCAGGTTTTCATCCTTGGAATGCTTCTGGATCCCCTGCTGCACCTGGATTGTCGGGTTGCGACAGTGGCCAGGAAAGTCTTTCATCAGCTCCCTCTGGCGAGAAGGCTACAGCCTTTTCTTTCTGAATCGGATCTGGCCACCATCATTCATGCTTTCATTACCTCGAGGCTAGACTACTGAAATTCACTTTGCCTGGGGCTGCCCTAGATGATTAAGTCCCATGCCGGCATATAAATTTATCCCAAGGTAAAATGCATTGGAGTAGATTTCTACCCCAGGGCTTTTTTGGTCACACACAAAAAAAGCCACACGCAGAGATAATGGGAACCGACTTTCCTTTGGGGACGTTGTGTACCTGGGTGCAGGTGACAATGTGCTAAAAGGGCACGGTTGGATATAGCCACTGACTTGTAAGTTTTTCAAAAGATGTGCACCCAGGGTAGGAATCTGCCTCAAGACAGAAGATGAGGGTTTTTAAAGCCCTAAGTGTCTGAAAGAGTCACGGTACTTCCATGCTCCACGGCAACCCCTGAAATCAGCAGGAGCTCCCTCTTGCAGGTACCACCTTCCAATCTTGTCTGTGGGTCTGCAGAGAGGCATTTTCGGTTACTGCCCCAGTATTATGGAACTCCATTCCCCATGGAGGTCCGTCAGAACCTGAGCATAAATCTGGTGATGTTGCAAAACGTTCCTTTTTGGCAAAGTATTTGACAGGTGGGGATAGTGGTTGAGGAGGGTTTGGGGGGGTTGGAGTAGTGATTTTCAGGCCATTTTATTGTGTTGTAATGTATTTTCATCATTTTTTTCCCTGTGTTTTTATTTCTATAACCGGTCCTGAGCTTCTGGGTAAGGGCAGGATATAAATTTTAATTAAAAAATAAATTTAAAATATTGGGGGCAAACTTATGCCCCCCCCCCGAACACCACCCACCGGTGCAGTGCTCAGCCAGAACTAGGGTTGAAATGAGAATGATTTTTTCTCACCGCCCCGACAAGATCTTGCAAGATTCTCGTGAGATCTCGCAAGATTTCGGCGAGAAACTCGAGATTCTTGTGAGAAACCCGAGAATCTAAAAAATGGCCCCAACGCTGGCCACAATCCCAAACGGGATCTGCACGGGATCTCCGTGGGTTCCACGGGGCGCAAAGTGCCTTCAGTGGACATGCGTGCACTTTACGCGCATCTGCATGGGTGTACGTTGTGCACAGCACACGCGGGGCAGGGGATTGGCCCCATCATCCGTGCACGCCCAAAATGGCCATGCATACGAAGTATGGCCACGGTGCTCATTTTTGTGCGTGCACAGACTTTTTGTTGTTGTTGTTGCTATTTTGAGGTTCTCGAGAACCTCACCCGAATATTGAGTTTCTTACAAGAATCTTCGTTTTCTCGCAAGACTCTCAGGAGCAATCGGGCAATTCTTGACTCATTCTCGGAAATCTCATCAAGAAACTGGTTCTCGATGAGATTTGAGAGAAATGTGAGGGTGTGTTTCAGCCCTATTAATTGGGTACCGATTAGCGCCCAATTATTGCTGTGTTCCAATGAGTATACCCATTGTAGCTGTGGAAATGAAGAAGAAAAAGCAGCGACTGAAAACTACTCAGATTCAGTATCGGTGTCCACTGCCTCTTCAATATGTATTAACTTTAGAATGATAGAATCATAGAATCGTAGAGTTGGAAGGGATCTCAGAGGCCATCTAGTCCAACCCCCTGCTCCAGGCAGGAAATTCACAGCTACAGCATCGCTGATAGGTGAACCTCCAGCCTCTGTTTGAAAACCTCCAGTGAAGGAGAGCCCGCCCCCGCCCCCGCCCTAGGCAGTGTCTGTTCCACTGTCAAACAGCTCTTACCATTAGGAAGTTCTTCCTAATGTTTAGCTGAAATCTGCTTTCTTTCAATTTGAGCCCATTGGTTCTAGTTCTGCCCTCAGGAGCAACAGAGAACATGTCTGCTCCATCTTCTCTGTGACGGCCCTTCAGAGATTTGAAGATGGCTCATGACTCCCTTTAGTCTTCCCTTTCCTGGGCTAAACATACTCAGGTCGTTCAACCTTTCCTCATAGGTCTTGGTTTACAGACCCCTGACCATCTTTGTTGCTCTTCTCTGAACCCATCCCAATTTGTCAATGTCCTTCTTAAAATGAGGTGAGCTGGACACAGGACTCCAGATGAGCTCTGTCCAGCGCAGAATAGAGTGGAACTATGACTTCTTGTGACCTGGACATTATACTTCTGTTAATGCAGCCCCAAACTGCATTAGCCTTTTTAGAAGCTGCGTCACACTGCTGCCTCATGTTCAGTTTCTGATCATCTTAAACCCCTAGATCCTTTTTGCATGTACAACTGCCAAGCCAGGGAGCACCCATCCTAAACTTGTGCACTTGATTTTTCTTACCTAAATGCAGAACTTTACATTTATCTCTGTTGAGTTTTATTTTGTTAGTTTTGGCCCAGCTTTCCATCCTATCGAGATCAATTTTCATCTTGTTTCTGTCTTCTAAGGTGTTACCGATCCCTCCCAGTTTTCTGTCATTTGAAAATTTGATAAGCATCCCCTCTGCTCCTTCATCCAAGTCATTAATAAAGACGTTGAACAGTACTGGGCCCAGGACCGAGTCCTGAGACACCCAGCTCAACTCCTCCATCCAGATTGATGGGGAGTCATTGATGAGCACTCTTTGGGTATGGTTCTTCCACCAGCTATAAATCCAACTAACGGTAGTAGCACCTAGCCCATGTTTTACCAGCTTGTCAAGAAGGATATCATGGGGGACTTTGACAAATGCTTTTCTAAAATCAAGATATATTATGTCCACAGCATTCCGATGATCTACAAAACCAGTAACTCAATCAAAAAAGGAAATAAGACTAATCTGGCATGACTTGTTCTTGGAAACCTATGCTGGCTACTAGTAATTACAGCATTATTTTCTAGATGCTGACAGATTGACTGCTTTACAATCTGTTCTAGAATCTTTCCAGGTATTGGTGTCAGGCTGACCGGTCTGTAGTTTCCGGGATCCTCCTTTCCCACCTTTTTGAAGATAGGGACAATGTTTGCCCGTCTCCAGTCTTCCAGCACTTCACCCATTCTCCAAGAGTTCTCAAAGATTATAGACTGAGGTTCTGAGATTACATCTGCAAGTTCCTTCAGTACCCTAGGATGTAATTCATCTGGCCCCGAAGACATGCTCATTTAAAGTAGCTAGGTATTCTCTTACTATTTCTTTACCTATCCTGAGCTGCAATTCCTTCCCTTCATCATTAGTGCTACTTTTACCAGGTTGGACATAATTTCACTTGTGGGAGAAGATGGAGGTAAAATAGGAGTTGAGCAGTTCTACTTTCTCTCTGTCACCTGTTAAGATTTCACCATCTTCACTGAGCAATGAACTACCATTTCCTTATTCTTTCTCTTGCTTCAGACATAGCTGAAAATCTCGGACATAGCTGAAAATCTCCTTCTTCTTGTTCTTGGCATCTCCCGCAAGCCTCAGCTCATTCTGAGCTTTAACCTTTCTGACACCATCTCTACAGGTTTGGACTACTTGTCTGTACTCGTCCTTGGTGATTTGTCCCTCCTTCCATTTGTTATATGTGCCCTTTTTAATTCTCAGCACATCAGCAAGCTCCTTCTGCAGCCACACTGGTTCTTTCTTCCTGGAATTGTTTGCGATTATGCTTTCAGTATCTTATTTTTCAGAAACTCCCACCCATCTTGGACTCCTTTCTCCTTTCGATTTTCTAGCCATCTAGATTTGGGTCACCCCACACTGGAAATGGGAGGGAAAGCTTTGGGGTCACTGAGCACTGGGAGCTTTGCCCATGTCTCACAGCCATTGAAACTCAGCATCCCATAACTTTGTAATTGAGCCAATGTGAACATTCACAACATTCAACAGCCCTTTAAATTTCTCATTTTGTCCATGGCCAGGGTAAACTGGTGCCATGGACCCTGGAGAGGTTCTAACATTTCCAACTGAACTTGGGAAAGGGAGTACCAGGTGTAAAACTGCCTTCATTGAATGCTAAAGGGCTTGTTATTCTGGCAGAAGTAGGCATTCCCATGGATGTAATTATCATGAGAGATGTGGGAGTCTGGGGTATGTGGCAGTGCCTGGGAAATAGGAACAGCCTCATCTCACACTGGATGTTTGGTGACTTGGACTACTCAGCTACAGGCTAGGCAACCCAGACTGGGACAGGCCATTTCCCCCACAGTCTGAATACTGAGACATGGGGTATTTTCAGACATTACGAGATCACGCTCAACTACAGTCAATACCCTGTGGTGGGGAATGGTCCCGTAATGTCTGTTGGGGAACCGGAAGTTCCCCTCCAGATGTTTGCCACAGTCAGTCTCGGCGGGGAATCACATTCACCACGCGATCGGCTGAACCGGTGGGGCCGGCGCCGATCGCGTGGTGTATGTGATTCCCCGCTGCGATGAAGGGGCCCGTCTCGTCTGGATGGAAACCACGGCACGGAGTCCCTGGCTGGATCCCGGGCCATGGTCAATTCAGGCGGGCGCTTCGGCCGCATTGGCCGTGGTGCCCACCCGTCTCCCCAGAGGGTGGGCGGTGGGGGAGCGTGGAGGGGGTGGGGCCATGCAGCTGCATGTTGCGCCGTGTGACCCCGCCCCCTGCCTGATTCCCTGCCAGGATCAGTTGACACGTCTGTTGGATGTGCCGGAGTGATCCCGGTGGGGAATCATTTGGGTGATTCTGGGACGGGGCCTCCCCGTCTCATCTGAAATCACCCATGGTGGAAGGGGTGGGGTTACTCCTATCTCAGCCCAGAACCATCAGAGTGCAGGTGCTGGCATTTGGTAATTCAGGTCACCTCAGCTCCTGCCCTTCCCCCCAGCATCAAACACAAAGTTGGGGGAGGTAATTCAGGTCACCTCAGCTCCTGCCCTTCCCCCCAGCATCAAACACAAAGTTCGGCCTGTTGGCCGAAATACCAACAGGCTTGGAGCCAGGCGAACTTCCTCGGGTAGGGAGTTCCAAAGGCATGGTATGGCTACTGAGAATGCCCTCTCCATTTTGGCCCCCTGCTTAACACGGGGGACTTCCAGGAAGGCACCCCCAGCCGACCGAAGGAGCCACTCCGGGGCGCAGAGGGCGAGGTGGTCCCTGAGGTATGAGGGGCTGAGACCATGAAGGGCTTTGTAAATCAATACCAGCACCTTGAATCTGGCTCGGCACGCTATCGGCAACCAGTGCAGAGCCTGGAGCACCGGCGTTATGTGCTCCCAGCGACCCATCCCCGAGAGGAGATGGGCCACCACATTCTGCACTAGCTGCAACCTCTGAACCAGGCACAAGGGAAACCCCATACAGAGCGCGTTGCAGTAGTCCAGCCTCGAGGTGACGAAGGCATGGATGAGGGAGGTCAGGTCCGGGCCGGGGATGAACGGACACAGCCTCCACACCAGATACAACTGGTGAAAGGCAGCCTTTGCGACTGCCTCCACCTGCCGCTCTAGGCAGAGATCTGCATCTAGCACCACCCCCAGACTCCGGACCTGTTGAGCTATAGGAGGGTGAACCCCCCCAATAAGGGGGGCCGACACCTCCTTCGCTCTCACCACCACCATCACCTCTGTCTTATCGGGGTTGAGCTTCAGTCTGCTCTGCCGCATCCATTCCGCCACGGCCTCCAAACACTGGGATAGCACCGAGATAGCAGAGTCTGGGTCCATTGAAAAAGAGAGGTACAGCTGAGTATCATCAGCATATTGGTGACAACGCACCCCGAACCCCCTCACAACCTCCTCCAGGGGCTGCATATAAACATTTAATAATAATGGAGACAGAATAGAACCCTGCGGAACGCCACATGATCCGGCGCGGGGGCAAGATGTCTCCTCCCCCAGCACCACCCACTGGCTTCTCCCCGAGAGGAATGAACGGAACCATTCAAGAACAGTCCCATCCAGACCCCCCAGGTCATGCAGCCATCTCAACAGCAGCCCATGGGCCACGGTATCAAAAGCGGCCGAGAGATCTAGCAGGATGAGGAATGTTGAACATCCTGCGTCCATCTCCTGGCAGAGATCGTCGACCAAGGCCACCAACGCCGTCTCGGTGCCATAGTCGGGGCAGAACCCAGATTGAAACGGGTCTAGGAAACCAATGCTATCTAGATGTACCTGGAGCTGGAGTGCCATGGCCCGTTCAATAACCTTACCTAAAAAGGAAGGTTAGAGACAGGTCAGTACCTGGCGAGGGTGTCCATGTCCAATGATGGTTTCTTCAGCAGGGGGCGCACCACAGCCTCCTTAAGACTGGGCGCCAACCTCCCCTGTTACAAGGACGCGTTCACTACCCTCGCCAGCACCATCCCCAACGTCTCCCTCGAGGCTTTCACCAACCAGGATGGGAATGGATCAAGTTCACAACAAGTGGCCCTCACAGACCCCAACACATCCGCCGCATCAGCTGGCATCACTTCCTGAAACTCCCCCCACAAAGATGAACCAGACGGGGCCTCCAACACCTCGCGTTCTCTACCTACTGTCCCTAATCCTGTAAGCTATCTATGTGTTTTTGTTTATTCCCTTCATTTTATTTTATTTAAAATAATAATAAATAAATCATTGCCTGTGTGCAAAATGGCCACAGGGGTCATTCTGCGCATGTGGCCCCTCTTTCCGAAATGGTGCCAGCAGCGTTGGCACCATTTTGGAAAATGATGTGCATGCACAAATTAATTGTTCATGTGTAAAATGACCATCGCCCTTAACCCAAAATAGCTATTGCCACCATTTTGGTTAGGGGAGAAGCCATTTTGTGCATGTGCAATGAAATGTTTTATTATTATTTTTATTTTTTATATTTTTGCCTGAGAATTCATACCAGGAACCAGGATGGGGAAATGGATGGGAAATAGATCCTGGTTCCCGAAATTATGAGATTTCTCGCCAGCAGTATAATTGCTGTTTGCTTTAACCCTACTGATGTGCCTGACGTCAAATGCATGAGCAATACCTACAAAGTCAATAGACTTTGTCATTTGTTAAGTCAATGGGAACCACAATGTAGTTATCCTAAGATGTATTCCAGTGTCTTTTCTCAGTCAAGTCTTGACTCAGTCATTGACTTTGATGGAACTACTGGCCAAATGAGCCACTACACACTGGGACTACTGGGATTGGATTCTGGCCCGGAATAAAAGAGTAACAAATGGTTTACTTTTTGGTCGTTGGTGGTAAATACCATGACAACATACTTCTAGTGTCTCATAAACACTGCTCTTCTCTGAAGAAGTGGAGCGAGCCTGTTATTTCTACTATGAAATGAATTCCATTTACCTAAAAATATCAGATACAGAGATTACCAAGAGCTTGTGTTCACTGGCAATAATGTTTTTTTGTTATTACAGTGGATTCAAATTAAATTACTAACACAAGTATACATGGGTGTATCAGGCACTTTGATAACATAGAAAAGCATGCGTACAGTGTCGGCTTGCTGTATGTCGCTTAGTCTTCAAGGATCCTTATCTCTGAAATAATATGCGGAGTACAATGTCTGGATCCCAGGCCATTAGATGGAACGACACAGTTTGTATTGCTTTATTTCCATGTGCTGCCTTGAGACAGACAGTAAACACTGTTTTGAAGTGAAACTTGCAAGAATGCTTTCCTCATAGAGGAACCCAATTTATTCATTGTTCACAAAAGAGAACGGAATTGTGTTTTTCTTTCCACAGACTCCACTGGCAATATTGGCAAAACATTCTTGATAAAAATGATCAAATCATTTCCCAGCCCCTGATAAAAAAAATAAAAATGATTCCATTCCCCGCATCCTGTCGCTCAATATCTCCTGAGTAGAAACAATGTTCTGTCAGGGCTTTTACGGGAGAGCAAAGAAAAACATTCTGCAATATTACGACTGGCTGATAATTGGAAGAGTTATTTAACTCTTATTTCTAAATAAATAATAATAATAGCAACAATAACAATAACAATAGTGTAACTGGATATATGAGAAGGATAACAATTTTGCAGGAGGAATTTTCAACAAGATCCTTTCTTAGATGTTTTATCTCTCTTTTCAAGAACACCCTCATTCCTTGGTATCTGTATTCCAAGGTACTGGTAGCGATTTCCGGTTAAATATAACTAATTAAATGAGTGTATTATTATTATTATTATTAATAATAATTATAATAATAATAATATAATATAATATATAGCACCAGCCATGTGCCTGGCGCTGTACAGAACATAGAAATAGATGCGGTCCCTGCCTGTCGCTTACAGTCGCCCCTTACCATTCGGATTGGTAACCTTGGGCTGACTCTTCCTACTCTATCCTAGAAATATTTGCTTTCCATGAAGTTTTGAAGACTGGTTTGGTCTCACCTTGTTGTTCTCTCTTGCACCTCGTGGATATAAGTGTCATTTTGTGTTTGCTGTTTTGAATCAAAAACTTTTCAACTAAGGCCCTTTTCACACAGATACCCTAACACTGATAAAATGGGTGTTACATTTGATTATACATGTTGCAGGGCTGCAGGTGTGCTCTATGGGTGTCCTTCAATATGTATAATAAAATGTAACACCCATTTTATCAGTGTTAGAGTGTCTGTGTCAAAAGGGCCTAAATGTTTCATTTGAGATGAGGCGACTTCTAATGACAAAACAAGGTTACAACATCCTTCATGATGGAAACACAAGTTTGGAAATCCCTTGTGGAAGTCAGTGAGAAAAAATATCATTCTTTTTTAGCAACCATTTTTCAATGGTCTGGAAAATATTTATTCCTATTCTACGTATTCTGTGTAGAAATGTAGGCCACTAAGGCCACTTTTACACGTGGTGCTTAGAAGCTCCTCTGGAGCCCCGTATTCAAGAGGAAAGTCTCACAGGGAGTGTTTACACGCTCCCCGCTCTATCAGAAGTGACATTGCCCATTCTCTTCAGCACCGGTGGCTGCAGACGCAGGGAGGTCTGAAAACTGAGGTCTACAGAATGCGCCTCTTGAAAGCCCCACAACTGCAGCCACTGCCACTGAAGAGAACAGGCAGCACGTCACTTCCAGTAGTGTGGGGATCATGTAAACACACCCCGTGCTGTTTTCCTCTTGAATACGGGGCTCCAGAGGTGCCTTATGTAAAAGTGGTCTAAAATGGGTCTTGGGGCATTCGCAACTGAATGAAAGACCCCTATATTTTAAATAATTTACACAACAGTTCTCTTCCAAATTTCTGCTAAGTTTCAAGATCCCTACTGGGACTGAAACGAGAATCAATTTGACTCTTATGACAATCTCATGAGACTCGAGAACCATTAGTGAGATTTTGCCGGAATCTCACTAAAAGTATGAGAACCTCGTGAAAATCCCACAATAATAATAATAATAATAATAATAATAATAAACAAACCTTGCACATGTGTGAATGGCTGCTGGGCTGTTCTGTGCATGAGCAGCTTTTTCCAAAAGGGACAGCTGTTCTGCACATGCAAGAAATTGCTCCTCTTTTCCAAAATGGCAGCGACACTGCTGGCACCATTTTGAAAAAGGGATGTGTACATCCCCTGTTCATTTTAGTAATTAAAATTCAAACTCAATAGGCAAGAGTAACAAAAACAGAGAGAAATGAAGGAAAAAAGCATCCATTTGTGTTATAAAAAGAAAGCATAAAAAGAAAAAAAAAACTGTGGATGCATAGGGGCCATTCTGCTCATGTGCCCTTTCCGAAAAGGCTGCCGGAAGTATTGGCACCATTGTGGGAAAGGGCTGCGAATGCACAGAATGGTCTGGCACTCATGCTACACATACATACCTCCCCTTTAAAAGAGGACGCTTATGAAAAATACATGGTGCAGGGCTACTCCTCTTTTAAAGGGGAGGTATGGCCACCCTAATGCTTGGCCATTTTAAAGTTTAGGTATGATAATAATAATAATAATAATAATAATAATTTTTTTCAGCAAATGGGTTTAGTTTTTCCTCAGACTGGTTAGATTGGGCACTACTTTTTAATTTGTTCCCCTCTTGAAAATGTATTAATCTGAAAAAAAGAGAGAGAAAACGATTGCTCCTTGTGGAAACAATCACCAGGAGAAAGCAAAATGAAAGATAAAAAGCACAGGGAAGTACCTGCGTCCCTACAATGAAAAGAAGAAGGAAATACCAAAGTGACACCATCATCAATTTAGAATTAAGCAATTGACTCCTGCTGTCTACGGCAGGCGACCAAATAAAATTTTATGTCACTCTTGGTTTAGAAACCTGCCATGGGAAAAGAGATTCTGTTGTGTTAACTCATTCCGCCATCCAGTCTCTTGGTCATTAACATAGGAGGAACATTATCGTATCCTGATGCAACATACCTGCCCTATTGCACTGCGCTTTACATTATTCATAACTAACTTCCTTTACATTTCTGTGCTTTTCTTAGTGCACTTATAGTCTTTTCTATCATTTCACTCCCTTGGATTCCGGGACTCTGTCCTTGACTGGTTCTCCTCCTACCTTCCTGACCGCTCCTTCAATGTTTCTCTTCCTAACTCCTCCCCCTCCCTGCCCCTCTCGGTCAGGGTTCCCCAAGGCTCTGGCCTTGGCCCTCTCCTCTTCTCTATCTACACCCAGTCTCTAGGCAAACTCATTGCTTCCCATGGTTTCCAATACCACCTCTACGCTGATGATGCTCAACTCTGTCTCTCCACTCCTTCCTTCTCCCCCTCTGTCCAAGCTGTTCTAGGGCTGAAATGTGGTCTTCAGAAAACTTTGGAGTTCACAGAAGATTCTGGTACTCAGTTCCGGAAGTCTGAAGTTCCGAGGACCAAGGCCATTCCTCATAAAACTTCAGAAGCCACTGCGCACGTGGATGAACAGCTGAGCTTCTTCTAGAAATGAAGTTTGGGCCATTTCCAAACAGACTGCGGTGCCTCTGTGTCCATAGCTCTCTGGAGGCCCATGTGTCCATATTTGGCAGGAGGGGACAGCTGAGTGATGGTAAGCCAGATGGCAAGTTTTGATTGGCTGGCAGGGCAAAATAAAAGTGGCTGTAGTCATTTCCCATTCTCTTTGGTGAATTCGGCTGTGTGCTACAGTGCTGGATCTGCTGTGGGGGAGGAGTGGCTGGCCTGGGCCTGGCCTGGCATGGTATGGTTTGGACTCTCCATAGGGCCAATGCTGGGTGATGAGGGTTATGTTTACCTTTACCATGCAATCCTTCTTTAAAACAAATAATTGAGTGTCGTCACATTGCTGCTGCTCCACTTCCCCTTGCCTGGTCTATTCAAGTTACCAGTGCTACAGTACCAAAGCCATGCCAAGAGGGTGCCCCTGTGGTGTGTGTGTGTGTGTGTGTGTGTGTGTGTGTGTGTGTGTAAATGTCTGGTGTCTTTCTTGAGGGTATTATAATTTTGTCTGTTGGGCTGCCTGGCTTTTGATGGGATTTATTTTTCCACACAGTTGCACACTGTTTTGCCGTGTGTGTGTTGTATCTTTCTTTTTTTACCAAGACTGTGACTGTGCATGGCACAGAAGAGCCTAACTGTAAAGTTTAACTTCTACTCTTCTGCCAGCTGAGTTGCCGAGTTGGCGCTGAATCATTCCGAAGTTCCACGTTTCCACGTTCCTAAGTTCTGAAGATTACCACGGTCCAGAATTCCATTTCCGAATTCCGGAACTTCAAAAACAATGCCGAAGGGCCGCCAAGTACCCAGGCCGATTACCTGGAACTTTGAAAATTGGTCTGAGTACCAGGAAGTACCAGTAAAGCCCTAGTACTACCCACATACCTATCATTTGTAGCTGTGCTGGTCAGCAAGCAGCGCCTGCAGGTGAGAGATCCTCTAGCTGTACCAGCACTGGTCCAGAGGCAGCACCTACTCTGGATGACGAGGACATCGGCTCAGCTGACTACAATAAGCATCTGCCCCACTGCCATGGAGACCGTAGCCTCAGACAATCACAGTCGAATCCAGGCAGCCTGGGGTGGGCAGGAGGTTCAGAGCACTACCTCCCTTTCCCCCTTATAATCAGACACCACCAGAAAGACAGTGGCTTGCCAACTCACTCCCCTGGCTAAGCCCCCCTTGTCCTTCTTTATCCTGTTCTTGCACTTCTAGTCCCTCATTGATGTTCCAGCCTCTTGCCACTCTTCATTCCACTGGTGTTCATGCTAACTGCTTGCCTGGTTTGACCCATGCTCTGACTTGACTATGGCTTTGCCTGCCCCCACCTGCTGGTGTCGTTCATGCTAACTGCTCACCTGGTTCTGACTAGGGATGCACCAAATTTTTTTTTTAAAAAAAAAAAACCTGACAAATGTTTCCGAGGTTCTGGGTGTTGAGACCAAGTTTTTGGCCACGACTTGGAACTCTTACCGAGGACTCCGAAATTTGAACCACGGAACTCGGAAAATCTCAGAATTCGGAATCATGGCACTCGGTGCCTCAGCACGACACATGGATCCCATGGCATGCTAGCTCCATGGCCGTATTCAAGCTCCATGGTGTGCCCTACACTCCCACCACAGGTTATCTGTTACTATTCAGTATCTGGCTGGATCGGCAGTATCCCGTATTGTAGTTTTGCCATTTTAATATATTACCATTTCCTATTTTCTCATAATTCTTTTCCAGTTTACTCCTGCCACTGATCCAAACTTGTTTTCAGACTAATAACAGTAACCTTCAGTTTCATGATAGGTAACAGAAATGTAAATAGAGTAAACCAGTTAATCGTTGGAGTATTATCCAGTTAGCCATCGTGGTAACCAGTTAACGACTGCATAGCCACCAAACTATTCGGAATGGTGGATACTAACCAGGGATAATAAATTTTATATTCAATTCAAAACTACAGTTCAGGGGCCATTGGGTATACCTCTCTGCATTGCCTTGATGTATAGGCTTGATGTGCTCGGATGGTACATGCAAGAGAGCACTCCCAGCTGACCTCAGAGGCTGTAATGAGAAACGATAGCTCGAAGAGAAATATTTCTAGAGTTGATGGGGAAATGGTTTGTTATAAAAGGTAGATCAGCTCTGATATCATTAAAATGTTGCAAGGTATCCACTTGAACTTTCACTGTGCGTTTCCTGGGTTTTTTTTACACTGAAGTAATGAAGAAGAGCAAGTACAGTCTAACTCATGCTCTACGTAGTTTAGTGCATGTGAATTCCACACATACATGTATGTGAAAGCACATTGGGTGTTTTCATATGTGGCAGTGTTAAAGCGCCACCATGGACTTATCCCCTCTGGAGTGGGGCTTCCATCACAGTGAGGCCCCCGAACTAATGTGTCTTGGGCCTGGCCATCAGTGAAGCTGGGGAGCCAAGCAGACACGCATGCTGAGCTCAGCAGCACCCCCCCCTCCCTGACAGGTGACCATGGTGGCCAATGACAACTGCCATGGCTCCCAACCCCGTGGACACTCTGGACCGGGGTGTGTAAAGCAGACTTTCAAAGATGAAAACCTGCTTTACTCCCAGTTAGGCAGTGGGATCCCAACCGTGGTGGCGGCAAACTCAGCGAGTTTCCTGAGTCACAGCCCTGGCTAGCTGCCACCACGATCAGCTAAAGCTGTCACGTCTGAAAACACCCATTGTGTGCATGTACTTTGTGGTTAAAGCTGTTATCACTGTCTTATAAAAGCTGCTACATTAGTATTATAGGTTAAAGCAGACTACAGATGAAATGAGTACCCACAAATAAAGCAGGTATACCCATCATAGTCCTGATAACGAAATCAAAACAATTAGTGTGGTACTTTTTGGTACCTGAACTGATTTTTGATCGGGTACTGGAAATACGAACATACCAAAATACTAGGGATGTGCGAACAGAATGCGGTTCGGATGTTTGGACGTTCGGTCGTTCGGTTTGAAATCCGAGTTCGGGTTCGGTTGTTCGGTTTGGCGGAGTTCGGTTTGGCCGAACTCGGCCGAACATCTGTAAATAGCACTATTGATACCAATACCGATACCGAAATCGAAAAAAAAAAAAATTGGTATCAGTGTCATTTGGCCCTGAAACCACCCCTGGTCTCCACCCTTGGTGCCAGGAAGTCTGCTCCTCAGCTGCCTCCCCCTTCCAGACACTTTTTTCCCACCCAAAGTCACGTTTTTCCCACCCCCGAACTCATCCGAACTTTTCCGAACTGTTTGGCCATTTGAACGTTCGGTTTGGACATTCAGTTCGGTCCTCCGCACAGGCCGTGTTTGGCCTGAACTCTGAACATCCGAACCGCGTTCGCACATCCCTACAAAATACCAACAAGTGGTATCCTGCAATACTGAAATACCAAGAACTGGCATACCGAAATCCCAAATTTTGTCCCAATTTAATCCCAGATTTGGGGATTTTTCAGGAAAATTTTGTATTTCAGTATATCAGTTGTCAGTATTTCAGTTTTTTGGGAACTCAATCAGTATTTGGGTACCGATTCGGAAACCCCAAACGGTGCTCAAAAATATGGGTATTAACTTCAGGTACCAAATTAGCTACCTGTTTAAGTTCTAAAGCAGATGTAGGAGCTCCAGGACCAGATAAGAAAGTGAATGTCATTATGGTAATTTTCCAACACCTTGGTCTACTGGCAATGGATTCTCTTAGAATTTTGTGAGCCAATCCATTGAAGTGCATGAATCACCCAAATTTGCTTGATACAATGTCAGAACTGATTCACAACTCCACTTACCGTAAGTGCATAATCATCTCCACGTTGCATTAGGGTACATTCTTCTTGATATTCTTTCATTCATCAGTCTTTGTCAATATGAAATGTCAACACAGCATTCAGAGAATGATTCCATATTAACGCAGTTCCAGAAATGATGGAGACGTATATACAATTTACAGGTTTGGAAAGTCCGGCAGCATCTAAGGTAGAGTGCAACGTTACAAGATTTAGGGACGCTTCAGGCAAGCTTGGCTGCCCTGTATCATTTCATGCCTCCATTACAATCTCCACCATGGAAATGAATTAATTTCTGAGCTGCTCTCTGTCCACATTAAGCTTTTATTTCTTGCCAGGTATCAGAACTGTAAGAAGCCTAATGTATTCCATTAATTATAACAGCGGTCCCCGATTTAGCCTTTTTCAATTACCTGTATTTTCATTGGCTGACCCCTCCAGTTTCCTTCCACGAGGTATTCTAGGACGTGCGGAGCTGCCATATTGATCCGCTATGTGAGAGAGGAGAGACAAGGTTGTTAAATATTTCTGCACACATTTATAGTGCACTGTCTTTATTTTGTTTCCAGCTAGTTTCCCACATGGAAACAAGGGCATAGCTTTAATGAGGGACCAAAAGTGCAGAGGGGGCATGCTCCTTGGTGCAGTTATATCCCCTGCTGCTGTGAGAAGGATGAGGGGAGGGCAACATTTCAGCTTCTGCACAAAAGCCTAATCAAACCTAGCTGCTCCCTTGCCTGGGACATCACTCCTCCTCCACCACCACCTTCACCAACCCCAGAGACTCCTGCTCTTTGAACCACCTTCATTCTTTCTCCCATGCTTCCTCCTATGCTTAGTACTCCCTCCCTGAACACATCCACTATAGGGGTGTCCAATTTTGTATCATTTAATTCATTACAAAAATGAACAGGGCCCCATTCGTTTTTCTAACTAAGGTAATGAAAACGAATGAATAAGCAAACATTTGTTTCATTTCATTCATTTTCATTCTTATTTTTCATTTTATTTTATTAAAAATAATATTTTTTAAAAAAATGAACAATCCCGCTGCACATATGAAAAAGGCCACCAGGGCCATTTGTGCATGCACGTACCTTTCCAAAATGGCGCCGACAGCATCGTCACCATTTTGGAAAAGGGTCGTGCATGCACAAATGGTCCTTGGGGGCGTGTTGTGTGTGCGCAGTGATTTATTATTATTATTATTATTATTATTATTATAACAACAAAAAATAAGTGAAAATGGTAGTCTTTTACTAAATCCCCCCAAACAAATGGTTTTTTGGAAACAAAAATGAAAATGAAAAGAAATGATGTGCCTGCTGCACACCCCTAATCCACTACATGCCCTTGAGTGCCACATTCAAATCCTTCCTGAAAACCTACCGCTTTCATCCCATCTTCCCTAGCTCCTCATACCCAGAGCTTGCTCTGTTAGGCTTCTCCATCAACTGTCTTATTCTTCAGGACCCCTCGCCTCCCTTCTAACTAAGGCCCTTTTCACATGGGTGGCACCCATGCTTGAACACTCAGGAATATGCATGGGTGAGTCTTGTGTGAACTCGGCGGTAGGGGTGTACGTGTGGGCGCACTCCCATGTACATGCATGCACACCCACCTCCACCCATTCCCAACACATGGAGCAACCGGCAAAAGTGGTGGTTGTTCTCTGTGTGTAGATGGGTGGAGGTGGTTGTACTTGGGTGTGGACCTGTCTACTTCCTCCCAACACCCACCGCACATGGACGACTGTGCACACTGACAAACATCTTGTGCCACAGCCCATGGAAAATGGACCTAAGTTCAGCTTGTGCCCCTGCGACATCTCAACTTCACGAATACCTTCTTATATCCCCTAGTTCTAGTACTAGCTGAAAGGGTAAATAACTGCTCCTTGTTTATTAGTTCCACACCACTCATGATTTTATAGACCTCTATCATATCTCCTCTCAGCAGGGGTGGCTAGTGGGTTTTGAGGTTGGAGGGGCAGTAAGGCTGACCGGTCATCGGGCTACGGTGGGCAGAGCCAGGGCAATGGTGGGTGGAGCCAGGTCAACAGTAGGTGGAGCCAGGGCAATGGTAGGCAGAGCCAGGGCAATGGTAGGTGGCATAACCCAGCAGCAAGGAGTTCCAAGGGTTATTAATTACTTAATCAAGCAATTCCAGTTAGGTTAGGCAGGTTATAATCACCTCCTCTGCCAGGTTTAAAAGCAGGCAGACAACCTTAAACCTCACTTACAAGCAGTTTTAGCAAAGACACACATGCACACATACACACACACACAGCAGAGGTTAAGAATACTGCTTCAGAAAGAAGGGACTTGCTGCAAGTATGTTGGATGGGACCCCAATCCCTGCTTCAGAATCCCTGCTTGATTAATCGATTAATCAATTAATTAATCAATCAATTAATTAATTAATTAATTAATTAATTACTTAATCGATCAATCAATCAATCAATCAAATTGTTGTTAATAATAATAATACTAATAATAATATAAATATAAATATAAATATAAATATAAATATTGCTTTTGGAGACCTCCTCTGATGTATCGAAGTGTCCTTTCCAAATCCTGGGAGTACCGGGCAGTACTGCATGGTGTGGCTCACTGGTGAATTCCAGCTTTACAGGTTGAAGGAAAAGTTCTGTGTCTCGTGCAGCGCCAGATTTTCTAGTGTGGACTCCACCCCCTGCCGTGCCTGCAAGCATGCGGAGCAATGCAGAGGTGCACCGTCACCCACCCCTGCCAGAACATTTCCCTCTGTCGCATCAGGGATGGTTGCCTTGGCAACCCACCGACATGGGGAGCCCCCGGATGTGCTCGCACTGGTATCTGTGGCTATAGGCTGCAGTGAAGAGCTCAGTGTAGGGAGAACGAACTCTCACTGGTGTTCCTGCAGCCGAAGGGGGCCAGTGGGGGGGGGGGGCACAGGTGAGCCTTCTGACAGTCCCTCTAGGCACCTTGGAGGATCATCTCCCTGTTTCCTGTCTCTCAGTCAGGACTCAGTCCTTCTAGCAATCTGGAGGACCAGCACTTTGTTCCCTGACACTAAGCATGTTTTTTATATGTACCACTTAGCTCGTGGATTTAAATAATCCGCTGTTCGAACAGTTGCACAGGCAGTACTTGGATGCGCTGCCTCCACTTAAAACTGTGGCTTGCACATTCTTTAGAAACCACATTCATAAAACCTTGAAATCAGGATTTTACCAATGCGGTTTCTAAAGAATGCTCAAGACACAGTTTTCAATGGTGGCGGTGCGTCTAAACACTGCCCACGTGGCCTTTCTAACAGTGAAATAATTTAATTCGCAAGCTCAGTGTCTAAAAGTGCCCTAAGGTCTCAAGTCTTAGCCATTCTAGTTCTAGCTACCCTGGAGAACCAGCTCACTGTTCCATGACACTAGGGTTTCAAGCCTTAGCCCTTCTAGGTACCCTGGAGGACCAGCTCACTGTCCCCTACCCTGGGGTCTAAGATCTTAGCCCTTCTAGGCATCCTAGAGGACTAGCTCACTGTTTAGAATGAAGTCTTTATTTTAACACTGCCTCTGATTGGCTCACATAAATCTTACAAGTTATCACAGGATAGGATTATATAAATAACTACAACATCCTTAATTTAATCCAATTTTTTTCTCCCGGTGACAGCCTTGTTCAGGACTACTTGGACCTGGTATAGTGGAGCTAGTTACTTCTTTTTACTTAGGGTCTGACTCAGCTGGTTAGACAGACAAATACTCTGTTTAACAGCAACCCTTTTCCTTGCTGACCTTCATGTACACAGAGACGGGTTCTCTGTGATTATCTATTTGCCTATGGGGGGGAGGGGGTCCCTTTAGAAATCAAAACACTGCCAAGATACAGAAATGAATCTTTCTGTTTTCATATGGCATAATTTTATGTAGTTACGAAGAAAGCCTCTCTGCAACACAAGAGATGGTGTATCCTGGCAGAGACTTCCTAAACAAAACTACAAAAAAAGCATCTCCCTGACGGATACATTGGGAGATCAAAGTTGTGTTTTATTAGTTGTATAAAAAACATCTTTAGCTCAGAGTTGAAAGGAAAAATTTTCATTTAAATGGAAAGATTAATAACTGTAATACACAAAGCCTGTACTGAATAATTTTCCTAACGGAAAATAATTCACATTGTTTTATATAAACTGTGCACCTTAAGTCAAGCTACAAAAGAAGAAGATAATTGTAATATTTTACGGAAGACTTTTAATGTAATACAGCTCTGTTATATTATTGTTATTTGGAGTCATAAATAATGCATGTCTGGATCTTTGGGTGGGATTTGTTTGGAAATGATTTTTCAGGAAAGCTCTCAATCAGATGTGTAGTGCGTACTTTGGGAGACAAGAGTTTACACTGGTGCAAGAACACCACTCTCTCCCGATAAGGCTATCAGAAGATTCCAGAAGAGAATACATTAGGAAATGATTATGTCTATGGTGTTTTCAGTGTTCAAAATGTTTTACTATTTCTCCCTCATAACCACCCTGCAAAGAACAGCTCTTGAACACCTTTCCCCTCGGGGTTTGCTGAAACCTAGGCATTTTCCAGAGAAAATAGTAAGACCTATTTCTTTGGACAGGTGATTAGCAGGAGGGGATAAGGTCTGGGGAACTGCTCTTCAGGAAATTCTATTTTTTTCTACAGTCAATACTTTTATGGGTTTTATTTTATGTATTTAATCAATTATTTCCCCTTGCATGAGCAGGGGATACCTTTGTGGAATCCGGTCCAGCCAGACGAGATACAGCTGGTAGTGAGTTCCCTAAAACAGAGTAAGGCAGCTGGACCAGATTACATTCCAGGGGAATTTTTTAAAATACTACCAGATTGGGGTTTAGGAGCAATAGCAAATTTATTCTCCCTAATTAATAACACAATTATTATTCCAGATTTGTGGAAAGTGGGAATAGTAGTCCCAATTTTCAAAAAAGGTAGCAAATTAGATCCGAATAATTATAGACCAATCACGTTGTTATGTATTGTGTCCAAACTTTATGATGCCTTGTTAATGCAGCGTTTGCAGAACTGGTGCGAAAGCCAAAATATTCTGGCAGAAGAACAGGCCGGGTTTAGGGCTCATCGTTCGACAGCGGAGCAAATTTTTATCCTACATCACTTAATGAACAAGTATCAGAGATGAAAGCATAAATTATTCATAGCATTCGTCGATTTGTCTGCAGCATTCGATACGGTATGCAGAGCTGAACTTTGGAATGATTTAGCTGGCCTTAAGGCTGACCCGTGGCTGATAGCCTTGATTAGAGCCTTATAGTCAGACACCCTTTTACGGGTTAGAATGCCTCCAGAAGGGGGACTGTCAGATTATGTTCGAACCTCTCGGGGTGTCAGGCAGGGTTGCCTGCTTGCCCCCCCTGTTGTTCAACATATATGTGAACTCGTTGATGGTAGAGCATCGACATGTGGAAAGGTACCACCCGCCTAACATCGGGAGGCGGAAGTTGTTTCTCCTGATGTATGCGGATGACACTGTCCTCATCTCCCTTTCAAGGGTGGGACTTCTTAGAACATTGCGGGATTTTGAGGACAGGTGTGGTTTGAAACACCTTAACAAACTATGGGAAAACAAAGACCATGGTTGTGGGTTCTCGGTATAAGAAGTATTATTGGCACCTACGGGGGAGACAGTTAGAACAGGTTCGGAATTATAAGTACTTGGGGGTTAGTATGGCGGCGAAGTGTTCTTGGCAGCCCCAGGTTCGGGCTGCTAGGGAAGTGGCAGAACTGGAGGCAATGGCCATTATATGCTTTTTTTACTCTCATGGCCAGATGGCAGTTAAAATGGCCCGACAGATTTTGGAGGCAAAGGTCCTCTCACGCTTGTTGTATGGGTCTCATGTTTGGGGAATGGATGTTGATGTATTAAGGCTACTCCAACCTATTATTACTCAATTTTGGAGAAGAATACTTAGGTGCCCGCAGTCTACAAGTATGTCCATTATATTAACGGAACTAGGATGCCCTTCTTTGACTGCCTTAGTGGATCAAAGACTTTTGGCATTTTGGGCTAAATTGCGTGATACGCCAGAGGGGACACTACTTGATCGAACGTGAACTGAAAAGTTTATGGAGGAAGTGGGGTGTGACCCCTGGTGCTTGGGGGTGCTTAGCCGCTTGGGGCGGCTCGATTTTTCCAAGCTTTATTTTAAGAATGCCACTAGTAGGCAAGTTGTAAGGCTATTAAAATCACGTATTTTGGACATAGACAGACAACAGCTAAGGGCCGTGTCTTCAACATCTAGGTTGGCACCATTTTATAAATACATTATGCCTCCCTGGACTGGAGTCTCGTACTTATACTCCTATATAGAGCCTAGTTTGAAATATAGGTTTAGTACCCTTAGGTTACATACATTAAAAATGGCAGTACTCACAGGACGCTATCAAGGGACCCCAATGGAAGAGAGATGTTGTCCTTGTGGGAGAGAGAGAGAAGATCTTGATCACTATCTTCTAAGGTGTCCCCTGTATGACCATCTCCGTGCTAAGTTATGGGCGAGTATAGGGATAGGGGAAGGTTGGGCAACAAATAGACAGCTTATTTGCCTGATTGGTGATCAGAACCCCTACAGGACTAAACAGGTGGCCATCTTTGCTGAAAGATGTGCCACTGTGCGTGCAAAGTGTAAGCAATAGGAGGAGATTGGGGGTTGAGTTTGTGCATGGTATGTATAATATAGGATACTATATGATGTTGCATATGTATGAATTTGTCTAATGTAATGGCTGTATTGACCATGTGGTTGCATATAAGAAAGTTGTCTACTATTATATGATGATTGCCCAACCATGGCCAGATGATATAGATTGAACCCTGTGGTCACATGTTTATTTATTGTTAAGATTACTTGTGCAGGACTCAAGTATTGCCACCACAAGCCTTGGGAAGGGCAAGGTAAATCTTTTATATGTTCAGAATTTGAGCAGGGGTCGAGTGTTGCTACCATAAGCCCAGGAAGGGCAAGGAAAGATTTTGTATATGTTTAGAACTTGTGCAGGGGTTGAGTGTGCCGCCATAAGCCCTGGGAAGGGCAAGGCAAGCTTTGGGATGTTATATAAGAACATTTCAGTCACACTTTTTGATGCCCGGTTCCAACAGTGGTATACGCGGCAAACTGGGATTTAATTTTCTTCCAGGGCTTATGTATGGACAATTAGTGAAATTGCACCTAGGAGGCTGTATTAAAGGTTTTAATTTTATGTATTTGATTTCTGTTTTGATGTATGGTAATTACATTTTGTTATATTGCTATTGTGGATTGTATTATGATGTTTCGTGTTAAGTTTTATGATTTGTTACGGCCTGATGGCTAAAACAATAAACTATTTATATATCATTATTTCCCCCATTTTACAGATGTGGAGCGGAGGCTCAGAGTGACTTGCCCAATTAAGTCACCCAGTGAGTTCATGGCAAAGACAGGATTTGGATCACCTGACCTGAATGAGGTTCAATCCTCTTTGAACAAGGACTGGTGGGTCAAAGGGAGACATCAGAAGGTGGGGCTGCCAGTGGGATTCGGACCTTTGTAAGTGTGTCAAAAGATAGACTAGGGGAGATCTATTGATATGTCGGTGCCAGAGGAATCTTGTACCAGACAGAGAGAGAGAGAGAGAGAGAGAGAGAGAGAGAGGTGCTTCAGTTTAACGTCATTGGCTATTATACTGCCAGTGTCCAAAATCAAAAGTAATAGCCAAAAGAGTGCTTCACTTTTCTTTGTTTGCAAATTAAGGTGCAATCCTGCAGCCCTCGGAAACGGCGCCTACACAAGGCATAGTGAAAGGCCGCAGGCGCACTTAGGCACGCACGTGCCCCACCAGCACGGCAAACTGCATGGGGCAACGGCACACCCCATCCAATATGACCCACTGAGCCCACACACGCTGCAGCCCGGGGGATGGAGCAGGAGCCGTGCCTGCTGCATCCCCCGGGCTGCAGGGTGTGTGGGCTCAAGGGTCGCATCACCGGGTTCCACCGTTGCCCCGCACTGCTATCTGTGTGTGCAGGGCACATTCACGTCTGAGCATTCGCTGCTCGGATCTCCACGGCACAAGCCGGCAACAGGATTGCACCCTTAGACTGCATTCACACCTGATGGCGGCGCAGTGGCAAAACACCCGCAAGCCAAAGAGGCGGGGGTGGAGGCGGGAAGTACCGCCTATGCCAACAGTGTTCTGCTGCGACTTTACTCACGGTTGTCAAGGCTCAAAATCCAGCCTTAACAACTGGATGTAAAGTCACGACAGAACCCCATTAGAACCGACAGTAATTCGTACATCCACCTCCCTCTCCCCCCCCCGGCATCTTTGACTTGCGGCAGTTTTCAAGCCGTGCTGCTATCAGGTGTGAACATGGCCTTACAAGGCCACTTGTTCCTGGTATAGCAGTGGCTTAAGAAAAGCAAAGTTTCCTCATTGATCTGAAATTTTCTTTTACCTAGCTCCTCATTCTGTTGTTTGATCCCTCCAGAGGGACTGAGGGTGGAACAGACACCCTAGTTCTCCTGTGCCACAAGGGCTTCTGGGCAGGAAAATTTACATACACATCAGTGTCTTGTTTAGTGCTGCTTTGCCCCATAGTGCCAAAAAGAGGATAAATAGAAAATAAATATCAAAGAAAAATAACCAAATATTATAATAATAATAATAATAATAATAATAATTAATAGTACATTGTCCTATCCCCTACCTCTTCCCTCCAAATGGCCCTCGGAGCATTTCACAGCAAAACAAAATAATATAAAATCCATTTAAAATACAAATCCATTTACAAGATAAAGAGGGAAGAAACGCACATGAAGAGGAACCTTACAGGCCCTGGACAATAAATAAATCTTCAGGTGCTTCTTAAAGGGGAGGAGGGAGGAACTGAGATTACCATCTAGAGGGAGTGAGTTCCACACTGAGGAGTCCTCCGTAGCAAAAGTCCAATTGCCCACTGACTTGAGGCGCAATGATGGGATCCCCAAACACTGGGTGGTTTCTGAGTGCAGATACCCATCGAGCGGGTCTCAGATATAGTCCGGGCCTGGAACATTCAGGACCCTAAAAACCAGCAGCACAAACGATTCAATCCTCCGCGCTACAGGCAGCCAATGCAGAGAACGCAGGGCGGGCGTAAATTGAACACGGCTGTCCAAACCCGTCAGCAAACGCATATTACTGAACATGCACATTTTAACTTTGGCCGTGAATATTTATTTGTCTCTTTGGTAGGCTATTGGCAAGTGCAATAATATTCAGGAATATGACGTTTGCCATCCAGCTCCCATGAAACCCCAGGGTAGCAAGACTCCACCACGCTGTGCTGCAAATGGCTCTTGTGACACCCCAAAGCCATGATTCACATTAAGAGAAAGGAACAGACTCTTTATTCCAGCAGCAGGTATTTAACGGTCTCCACTTCACATGAGCCAGAGAGATCTATTTACTGCTAAACCTTGAGCACAGAGCAAAGAACTTTCACAGTTTAATTTATTGCTCCTTCATAATATTCCAACCCTCATCCAGAGAGACCTTGTAATTAGAGCGGGATCAGCAGGGAGTTGCCCGATGTTCCCCCAATAACACACAGATAATAGACGAAAGTAAAATACAATGCTCCGCGCAGGAGTCCCAGAGCCACTAATTATCCTCCAAAAATTCAGCTCTGGCTTCACCCTCCGCTCATTTAATCTTTGTCAGTGTTGCTACCTTCCACTGCAGCTCACAGACAGTCAGCTGAGAAGCAGAGATATAATCAAGGCAAGTTTGAAAGATTCATTTTTAGCGCAAACGGGCACGGCGTTATATGGCAGGCACCCTTGATGGCGAACAAGTCAATCCAGTGGGAGCAGAACGCAAGAGAGCAGCGAGATGTTGCCCTCCCACTCTGCACTCTTATACATGTGGGGGATTGGTGGGGGGGAGATGGTTAGGGTGGGTGTTTGTGGTGGGTTTTGACAACCTTCATGTTTTACAGCGTTTTTACAGAGTTTTATTATCTTTTATTTATATATATAGTAAACCGCCCCGATCTGCTGTGGCAGGAGGGGAGGGGTCTTACATTTATTAAATAAATAAATAAATAAATAAATTATAATGGAGCTGTCCCCCCTGTGTGCAGGTTTGCAGCAAAGGGGCTCGGGGCACTTCAGGAGGTGCTGCTGCTGCTGCCCTGGTAGCGGGAATGCTATGGCAGCGCTTGGGGAAGCCAGCCTTACAAAGAGTTACTCAGCTCTTAGCCAGAGTGGTCTCTCGCAGAGCCATGAGCAGCTGTCTGGCCAATTTCAGTCTGAAACTAAGCAGGCAGCTGCTTGAGGGGGTTTGCAAAGGGGCTACTTGGCCAGGAGAGCTGGGACATCTCCCCAAGTCTGGGAAAAGCCAGGTCAGTGCACTCCACCCCTATCCCCCTCACCAAAGAGCTCGAAATCTCATGAGAACTCAACGATTTTCGTTTTTGCTTCAACCCTACTTGAAACGAGATCTCACATTTTCAAGAAATATTGAAATTGCAGTTCTCGGTTCCTCTCAGATGAATCAAGAACTGTGACTGTTGCGCGGACTTCTCGGCGAGAAAGTAAATTTAAAAAAAATAATTATGCATTCACAAAATGGCCACCAGACTGTTTTGCGCATGCATAAATGGCGACCACCCTTAACCAAAATGGCAGAATCTATATCACCTCCATTTTGGTCAAGGACAGAGACCATTTTGCACATGCCAAAACAGTCCAACAGGCCTTTTGCACGTGAGAAATCTGTTGCCCTTAACCAAAATGGCAGCACTACTGACGCCACTTTGGTTAAGGGCGGTGGCCATTTTGCACATGCATAAAACACTCCCTCCCCCCCCATTCAGTCCTAAATGGGAGATCTAATTTCCTAACATATCTAGGCTGTGCTCCATAAATGCTGAGTCACCCTCCTGATGGGGATGGGCAGCTGGGAGCACATAACACCTGTGCTCAGTTCTCTGCACTGGCTGCCTATAGTATTCCGGGCCCGATTCAAGGTGTTGGTTATTACCTTTAAAGCCCTATACAGCCTGGGTTCTGCTTACCTGTGGGACCACTTTACCCCCCGTGTCCTGGATTGGCCCCTGTGGTTGGCCAGCAGCACCCACTTGGAGCTCCCCCGTGTATCCTGGGTAGCTACCTTGGAGAGGGCCTTCTTGGTGGCTGCACTGAAGCTGTGGAAATTTCTCCCAGTAGAGATTTTCCTTTCTCCGGATTTCCCCTCCATCCTTAGAAAGTGCAACACCTGGGAGACGGGTAATGGCTGGGTGGTTTTCCTTTGGGGAAGGAGAGGTATCTTTTCTCTGCCAGGCTTCAGTTGTTTTATTTAATGTTTATTTATTAGTGCTGAAACAAGAATCAAATTGATTTTTGCAATAATTTTGAGGGAATCGAGAATTGCTGGTGAGATTTTGCAGGTTTTTCTAAACCCAATTGAGATTTTGGACGAAACTTGATTTATCGGTTACTGCAAGTTACTGTTTATCATTTACTGTGTTTACCAGTTACCGTGGATTATTGTGTTTATCGATTGTATTGGTATTGAGATTTACCATGTGCCATGTTTACCGGTTACTGTGATTTGCCATATTTACCATGTTTATTGGTTATTGGTTTATTGGTTATTTGGTTTTTTGGTTATTTAATAATATATATTTTTTTAATAATAAAACTTTATTGCTTAGCCATTGGCTGATGCAGATAATATAAAAACCGCCATGGGTCAGTCATGGACCAACCATACAACCTTTCAACCATCCGTGCAAAATACAGTATGAATAATCCTACAATAAATGAAACAATACGCCTGCAGAAAATGTTACAACTTGGCCGAACAAGGCCTGGGTATCAACATTCTATTGTGGGGTCGAATTTCATTCAGTTTAAGCTTCCTGATATAAACATACTGCAAGTACAACGCCATTTTCTTCGTGATATAAGTGAAGTGATCACCCAGGAGAAGATTAACATAAAATTCCCCAGATCTTCCTGGGAAGAAGTCAATTTGAGGGCAAATTAGTCTCTCTCGAGCATCCACAAAGAAGGAGCATTCCAATAAAATATGTTCCAATGTCTCAATTTGGTATGAGTGACCCTGACAGACATGCTCTGCGAGCAGCATTCCTCTATATCTGCCTTCGACTACAGCTGACGGGAAATGATTAAATCTGGCCAACAGAAAAAGGCTTCTACTCTTTGAGCATAAATCACTATCAAGGTAGGGCATTGGGGAACGAGTAGTATTGGCCAGGGGCAGTATGGGCCTAAGGACCTGCTTTCCCCAATTGTCGATCTCATTTCTTGAACAGTAATATCAGACAGCCTTTCTATTACCAGTTTTTTGGCCCTTTATAGCCCACTGAGGCAAAGGCCTCAGGGTTGAAGCCCAGCTGGTTTATTTTCCCTTTAACAGTCTTTGCCCACATATTTGCGGTCCTGTCTTCTGTCCTGGACCAGACCCTCTCCTGCAGTGAAAGCAATCCACATTTCATAATGAGAGCCAGATTACTTATCCTTGGTGGAGCAGTTAATAGGGATCGGATAAAGGCTGCATGGAGTTTTTCTAAATTTTTAATTTTCCCCAGAGCCCAGAGGTGTGCTCCATATAGCATTTGGGGCACACATTTCTGTCTGAAAATTTTAATTGCTGGGGTGACCAAGTGACCTCCCCTTGCTCTAAAGAAGGCTAACAAAGCTTTGTTTTGTTGTTTAGCAGTGTCTTGGGTAGCCTGGAGCTGCATAGACCAGCCACCATTTTCTTGAAACAATAATCCCAGATATTTAAAAACCCTAACTTGCTCAATTTCTTTACCATCCATGGACCACTTGTGCCTTATTTTCCTGCGAGAAAAGATCAAAACCTTAGACTTATCATAGTTGATCTCCAGAAGATTTTCCCGGCAATACTTCCCAAATGTCTCAAATGAGCGTCTCAAGTCGACCTGGGAGCGGGAAAGCAGCACCGTATCATCAGCATACAAAAGACAGGCAATACAAGTGTCGCCAATTTGGGGGGCATGGAAGAGCAATGCTGCGAGCTCTTTTGTTAAACATGGTTGGAGCAAGGATACAGCCCTGTTTGACTCCCCTCTTCGTACTTATTTTTCCCAACAGAGCCCCCATGTTGGTTTAATCTGACCCTTATAGAGGGTCAGATTAATTATTGATTATTAGTTTTTATTGGTTATTGTTTATTGGTTAATGGTTTATTGGTTTATTACCATGTTTATTAGTTATTGGTTTATTGGGTTTTTTTGTTGCTATTGGTTATCAGTTTTTGGTTATTGGTTTATTGGATATTGGTGTTTATTGGTTATTGGTTTATTGGTTATTGGTTACCATGTTTATTGGTTATTGGATTTGGCTCATAGACAACCAGGTAAACAACCACCTGGTAAATGGTAACCAACACCCTGGTAACCAGCAATCCAACGGTAAACGACCATCTGGTAAATAATAAAAGGTAATCTGAGAAAAGATTCTCAAATGAGAATTGTTGAGAGACAGTGATTTTCTTGGTTATCTTTTCTCGTTTAAAATGAGATGAGAATTGTGATTCTTGACAATAACCAAGAAAAAGTCTAAATCGAGTTTCAACCCTATTATTTATTGATAGTTTTAATTTATGTTTATTTATGATTATTGTATTTTATATTTGATTTAACATATGTCGTTCACTACCCCGAGTTGCATGTGGGGGGGAGGGCTGCAAATCTTAATAATAAATAATAAATAAATAATTAAATGTCCCCCCCCCGTCCTGTCTGCCCACAGAGTTGTCAGTATGATGACACATTCCTTAAATTATTTGCCCAAACTGGGCAACCAACCAAGAAACATAAATATATTTAGGATTTATTTATTTTTGCAATTTATATGCCACCCCTTCCTGCCTCAGGCATCTCGGGGTGGCTCACAATATATTAAAACAGTTCAAACATTAAAATAAATCATAATAGTTTCAGTTAAAACAATGTAAAACCCCATTCCCACCACTAACCCAACTCACCCACCCCATCTCCCTCGGGAAAGGCCTGGTGGAACATCCAGATTTTACATTGTCTGTGGAAAGAGGGGGGGTCATCAGCCAAGTGGATCGCCAATGGAAGGGAGTTCCACAGCCATGGCGCAGCCACGGAGAACGCCCTCCTCATAGTAGATACCCGGGAAACCTGGGAAACCCCAGGAGGGCGCCCCCATCTGACCACAGGGGCCGCTCCAGGACCCGAAGGGTGAGGCGGTCCTGAAGATAGGCAGGGCCCAAGCTATTTAGGGCTTTAAAGGTCAGCACCAACACCTTGAATTGATCCTGGAAACCTACCGGCAGCCAGTGCAGAGAGCGAAGCACCGGTGTTATATGCTCGCATTAGCCCATCCCCGTTAAGAGATGGGCTGCCACATTCTGCACCAGCTGCAGTTTCTGAACCAATACCAAGGGTAGCCCCATGTAGAGCGCGTTGCAGTAATCCAGTCTCAAGGTAATAAAACATTGGATGACCATGGCCAGATTCGAGTCTGAGACATACGGCCTAAGTCGACGCACCAGATGTAACTGGCAAAATGCTCCTTTCACCACAGTCATCACCTGAGCATCCAGGCGGAGCTGCGGGTCCAGGAGCACCCCCAGACTCTGGACCTGAGAAACCAGGGGGGCGGACCCCATCAATGATGGGGGCCACCACCACCCTTCCCCACAACCATCACCTCCATCTTGTCAGGATTTTGTCTCAGGCAGCTCGCCCTCATCCAATCCCCCACAGTAGAAAAACACCGGGTAAGCACCGAGACTACAGGGCCTGAGTCGGAGGAAAATGAAAGATATAGCTGGGTGTCATCAGCAGATTGATGACAACTCACTCCATATTCCCTAACAACCTCTCCCAGAGGCTGCATGTCCCCATTGAACAGGAGAGGGGATAGGATGGAACCCTGCATATCCCACACGTGAGGCCCCAGGGGGAAGATGAAAACACCCCCAGCAGCACACGCTGGGTTCTCCTGGCCAGGAATGAGTGGAACCAAGAACAGTCCCGCTAATCCCTGCCCGGTCCCACAACCAAGTCCCCCAAAACTCATGATCAATGGTATCAAATTCAGCTGAGAGATCTAACAAGATCAACAGGGTCGAATGAACCCAGTCTAACTCACGGGAGAGGTCATCGTCCAAGGCCACAAGCGCAGTCTCCGCGCCAGAACCCGCTCGAAAGCCCGACTGCAAGGAATTGAGAAAATTAATCCTATCCAAATGCTCCTGAAGCTGCCGAGCCAGTACCCGTTCAATAACCTTCCCTAAAAAGGGAAGGTTAGAGACTGGCCGATAGCTGGCCAGGACATCAACGTCCAAAGATGGCTTCTGGAGCTGGGACTGCACCACTGCCTCCTGGAGACAGCCCAGCATCCTGCCCTCCCCAAGGGAGGCGTTGACTATTCCTGCCAGCAATGGCCCCAATATCTCCCGGCTAGCCTTAACCAGCCAGGACGGGCATGGATCTAATTCAGAATTGGTGGCTCGAACATTCCCAAGAGCATCCCCTGCATCTGAGGGTGACACCGTCCGAAACTCATCCCATAAAACAGGACCAGACAGGGCTTCCACTGCCTCAGAAGATGGTGCAAGAAGAAAGTCTAGATTCTGTTTACAGAATAAATTTAATAAAATCTTGCAAATTAACCAAATCATGCAACTTTCGAATGAAAATTAATTTCCCAGAATGCAATTGCATTGATTTTAAACATCTCGCCTGATTTTTAAAAAACCTTTACAGGTTGTTTTTTTTTTCCCTTCTTTTTTTGCCATTTTTTCATTTTCTTGAGTTGAGCAGGGCTGCTACAGGTCTGATCCCAAGCCCCATGTGTGCTTGGCACGCACCCCTAGGGGCTATGGTGATGCAAACGTGCTGGCAACGTGCTGGAAATTGCCAAAGAAGTCCTGAAAAGTCCTCAAAAGTGACAAAACATATATTTATTTAATTTACTTTTTATACTTAATACCCTGCCCCGGGATGGCTTGCAACAGCAGCAGCATCAATAACAAAAAATATATAAAAATCCATAAAAATGCATAATAAAAACTTCATATAATAAAAGACGAGTCTGGAAAGTACAAACAATACCCCCACCCCCAAACCCACCCTACCCCTCTCTCTCACCAAAAGCCAGATGGAACAGCCAGGTCTTACAACCCTGGCGGAAGGAGGCTAAGGAAGATGACACTCAGATCCCTATTGGGAGGGCATTCCACGTCCTAGGGGTGACCACCGAAAAAGCTCAATCATCAGTGGTTACCCAACGTATCCGGGGTACCTCCAAAACCACCTTCCCAGATGACCATAGGGGTAGATCCAAGACCTGGGGGGGACAGTCTCGTAAATAAGTGGGGCCCAGTCAGTATAAGACTTTATAGGTCAATACCAGCACCTTGAATCTGGCCCAGTAGACCATAGGCAGTCAGTGCAGTGCCCAGAGCACTTGTGTAATGTGTTCACCCCACTCCCTTTAGCAAGCAGGCCTCCGCATTCTGCACCAGATGCAGTCTCCTGACCATCATCCTGGGCAGACCCACATAGAGCACGTTGCAATAATCTAGCCTAGAGGTAATGAAGGCTTGAATGAGGGCAGCAAGGTCAGAACTTGACACATAAGGCCGCAGCCGTCGGACAAGATGTAATTCCCGGAAAGCACTCTTTGCTACAACCACCATCTGGCGATCCAGGCGAAGCTGTGGATTGAGGAGCACACCCAGGTTACAGACCTGGAAAACCAATGGTGGATGGACCCCGTCAATGATGGGGGACTCCATCACACCCAGATCACCCAAACCCCTACCCACCAACATCACCTCCATTTTGTCGGGATTCAACTTCTGGGGGTGGTTGTGGACAATACAATGAAATCCATAGTGCAGTGCACAGCAGCAGTCAAGAAAGCAAATAGAATGTTAGGAATTATTTGGAAGGGGATAGAGAATAAAACTGAGGCGGTCATAATACCTCTATACAAATCAATGATGCGACTGCACCTCGAATAATGTGTGAAGTTCTGGTCGCCCCATCGCAAAAAAGACATAGCTGGACTAGAAAAGGTACAGAGAAGGGCAACAAAAATGATCAAGGGCATGGAAGGGCTCCCGTATGAGGAGAGGCTTGGTAGGTTGGGCTCTTCAGATTAGAGAAGAGATGGCTGAGAGGAGATATGATAGAGGTCTATAAAATCATGAGTGGGGTGGAACTAATAAACAAGGAGCAGTTAATTACCCTCTCAGCTAGTACTAGAACAAGGGGACACTCCATGAAACTCATGGGTAGCAAGTTTAAAACAAAGAAAAGAAAATATTTTTTCACTCAATGTATAATTGGGTTGTGGAATCTCCTGCCAGAGGCTGTGGTAAGGGCTAGTACTAGAGCTGAGTTTAAAAGAAGTTTGGACAAGTTTCTGGAAGATCGGTCCATTACCAGCTATTAGCCAGACAGGATCAGGGAACTGGGGGAAAACAACAGGGAATGGATCCCCCATTGTGACCTGTTAGGTGCTTCTCCCAAGCCACCATGATTGGCCGCTGTCGGAGACAGGATGCTGGGCTAGATGGACCATTGGTCTGAGCCAATATGGCACTTTTTATGTTCTTTTGGCTTACCCTCAACCAGTCCCCAACAGCTTCCAGACTCTGGATGAGCACTGAGACTACTGGTAAGTTCTCCCAGCCAGGTAGGAACTGAACCAATCTAAAACAGTTCCTCCCACTCGGCATGGTCCCGCCGGCGACTCAGCAACACCTCATGCTCAACTGTATCAAAGGCAGCAGAAATATTTAATAGGATCAACAGGGTCTGCTGACCCTGGTCCCTAGTCTGGTGAAGGTCATTGAGCAAGGACACAAGCACGGTCTTAGTGCCATACCCCGGATGAAAGCCAGACTGTGAGGGATCCAGAAACCTGATACTGTCCAGATGCGCTTGAAGTTGCCGAGCCACTACCCGCTCAATAACCTTCCCTAAAAAGGGAAAGTTAGAGACTGGGTGATAGCTGACTAGGGAATCAGCAACTACTTCTTCAGCAGGGGTCAGACCACCACCGCCTTTAAACACTCTGGCATCATGCCCTCCCTACAGAAGTCGTTGACAACCCCAGCCAGCAATGACCACAGCATCTCCTGGCTGGCTTTCACCAGTCAAGACGAGGATGAATCTAATTCACATGTGGTAGCCCTAACAGCCCCCAGCACATTCCCAGCATCAGTGGGTTCCATCAACCGAAACTGATCCCTCAAAACTGGACCAGACGGGATATCCGCTGCCTCTGGCTCTCCCCCTGCATCATCTGTTGTGCCAAAATCGTGGTGAATGCGAGCAATCTTGTCGACAAAGTACGGCATAAATTGTATATTCTGTAATGAAAACATGGTGAAAAATGATGATGGCAATTTACAGGTGTTCATATCGTCAGTGGTGAAAGCACATAATCACTGGAGAGTGGCAAAGTATTGACAAAGACTCACACATACTCCTGAAAATTTGGTATTTCCCTGCAAAACAGGAACTCTTGCTCTGAACTCAGCCCTAATTGTTTGCACTTTCTCTCTCCATTCTAGATGAGAAGATCCTCAAGTCAGGGACCTGTCTCTCTCTTCCTTCAGCACATTGCTGGTGGCTGTGTAAATATTAATACTAAATAATAATAGCAGGGAGTATCTTCCAAACCAGCAACTGAGCAGCAGTAATAGCGCCCACCCCTGGACTGCAGAATTGTTTTTCTCTGAATAGTTTGATACCAGCTGGAAAGCTCTGCCCTCAGGCAGCATCAGACAAGTTTGTGGATAAATACAGCACATTGTTTTGCAGCCGACTTTGGAGAAAACCATGTAGAAAGCCGATTTCTCAGAATGCCAAAGCTCAAAGGTCCCTCGCTGACCTTTCCTTCCTACACGGCCATCCCAAATGACAGGAACAATCAGGGTCCAGTGGTGAAGGTCAGTTCCATCAACCTTGTCCATTTTCTACTTGCCTACATGCTCCCACGCACTCCTCCCCTTGCCAAGATCACCCTCAAACCACCGGGTTGAGAGAGAGACTCCATCACCTACATTAAAGTGAATTCGAATGCGCTGAACTTGCACTGAACTCCTTCCTTTAGCAGCTGTTGGTGATTTGTTGACTCTTGGCAGCTCATTTAGAAATTTGTTAGCCTTGACAGGACAGATAAAGAAGACACGGACTTGTATGTCGCGAGCCCTTATGTACGTCCAGAATTGCACTTGTTTCCTAGTAGGTCAGCGATGCACAACTCAAAGCAGCTTGTGAAGCCAGCTCTGTATAATTCGTGTTTCAAAGAGGCTGCCAACAATCGAACTCTTTAGATGAGGAGAAGAACTGAAATTTGATATCAGTGGGTAATACTTGCATTTTTGAGAACCGTCTATGGTATCCAACAGACTACCCTATCACCGATCGGGTTCCTGGATACCAAACACATGCAGTAATTTTCGGTACCAATGTTTTAATTACTGGTTATCGATTGGTAAATTAGGAGGGAAAACTGAAAAATTGGGAAAGAAAATTAGTACTGGAAGTTGACATTCTAGGACTGGAAGTCAACATTCCAGGACATTCCTGGAAATCAGGTGTTTGAATCGGGAACCAGAAATTTTCCAGGAAGAAACATGGGCCTTTCTTGCTCCAGAGGGTCTGTCCCTTCTTTCTACCAGTCTGTATAATTCATGAAGCCACCGTCGTATGATGCCTACCAGCAGCACCACACAGGCAAAGCTATTTTCCTTTCAGAAAAGGCCATCAGTCTCAAGTTCTGCGATAGTCTTTCTGACAGCTGCTGTGTGTGTGCATGTGTGTGTTTTTTTTCAGGGGTCTGACCTAAAACAAAAAAATCTTGGCCAGTGATGCTTCCGTTGGAAGCAGGGTATTCGCCGAGATTTGCGCAAGACAGAAAACCAGTGCTCCTCACTCTGCGCTGGCTGCCTATTGCGTACCGAGCCAGATTCAAGGTGTTAGTATTGATTTACAAAGTCCTGCATGGTCTGGGCCCCTCATATCTCGGGGACAGCCTTGCCCTCTGTGCCTTACAGCAATCCCTTTGGTCCACCGGGGGTGCCTTTCTGGAGGTCCCCCGTGTAAGACGGGGGGCCACAATGGAGAGGGCGTTCTCAGTGACTGGGCTGCGGTTGTGAAACTCCCTCCCGGAGGAGGCTTGAGTGGCCCCGGGCCTGTTGGCCTTCCGACGTATTTGTAAGACTTGGTTGTTTGCCCAGGCCTTTGGAGGGGAGGGTTGGAGGGTGGGTTAATTTCTGTGGGGGGTGTTTTAAATTTGTTTTAATTAAGATGTTTTAGACTTTTTATGTTAAAAATTATTTTATATTATGTTGGAAGCCGCCCTGAGATGCCGTAGGCTTGGGAGGTTGCATACAAATATAAAGAAATAAAAATAAATAAATAAATAAATAAAACAAAACTTACTGGCTTTCCTGCTGTTTTTGCCATTATCCAATATTTTCTGCATGTCCCAAACCCCACATGCATCCATGGGGCTTGTGGCGATGAAAACGTGCAAGCTAAACACCAGCTAAGCACTGGGGAAGTGCTGCAAATTGCACAAAGTGCTGTAAAAACTCCGTAAAACTGTCATCAAATTTCCGGAAGGTGACGAAAAGTCCCAGAAAGTGATCAAAAAGTCCCAGAGAGTGACAAAAGTGTCATCAAAAAGTCCCAGAGAGTGACAAAAGTGATGGGGGAAATGGCAGAAGTGCAGAATCACTGAAAACTGATTAAGTTTGGACAGACACTCACAAGCACTCGTGAAATTTCAGTATTTCCCTTCAGAACGAGAACACTTCTTGTCCTCTCACCCCTATCAGAGGCCAGCACTTCTCCCAGAGTGGTTCAGACTATAGATGAAATGGATGCCTAATTTAGTACCTGCTGACTGGTAATACCAGCATTTTTAAATAACATGTTGGGTACCCGGCGGACTAGCCAGCCACAATAACCGATTTATCAATGTGGAGCTAATTTAACCCAGAACACTTTCTTAACCCCTTCTGTGCTCGTGTGGAGTGTTATTCTTCCTGAAACCCTTTTCTCCTGGTACAGTTTGTACACCCCACTAGAGCTGTGGAGAACAGAGTGTAGAACAGAATATTCTTTCTCATTGATGGAGGATATTAATGAGACTTGCTTTGCTCTGATATGGCACATTTCACAATGCAATACTCTGTACCTTTTCTCCCAGTCGTAGGGGAGGTGGTCCATTTTTGCCCAGTGTACGTGACTTTAGTATTGTCCCTGATTTCGGTATCAGGCATCTGTAAAGCTCAGTGAATATGTGTAATCTTCTATGGCACATGTTGTGTTTTTGCCATTATCCTCTGATCTGAGAGAAAAGAAAAGTGAAGGAAGATTAGGGTCGGCATACCCGCAACATCCAATTGCCATATAATCCACTGCTTTATCAGCAACGAAGATTATCAGCATTGATACAAGCCATTTGGCTCTTCTGAGAGTACACTCACAACAGAACAGCATTTCCACATGATCAGAACAAAGGAAAACCATTCATCAGTTTCCTGTTACATTTTACAAATGGACAGCAGATTCATGCGTTAAGCAACAATTCAGAAAAGAACATAAATGATGACTTAAAAATAAGCATATACTAAAGCACTTTGTCGAAATAGTTATTTTGTATAACTAGTATTAGCTCTTGGGGTATTTTCAGAGTCTGGATGCACATCTCTTGCAATAATTCAGAAGGTAGTGGCTCACTAACTTTGCCCTTTTAGGAAATTGTCATCTGCACATAGGTACACAGTGGGTGATTTCAGACATTACGCAGTTAAATTCACCACAGTGAATCCCACCCCTGGTGTGAATGGTTTCACCGTGGGCCGTGGCGAGATGCGTGGGCCCAACAGACGTGACAGGGGCGGCACCATCGCCTACGGCCAACCGGAGAGAACACGGGCCAGGGGAACCCAACAGACATGACATGGTGGTGAGAACCACGGTGGGAGCCCCACAAGGCACCAGGGTTACGCGGACGCAAACATGGCTGCCTGAGGGCAAACGAAGCCAAAGATGGGGGAGGGTCCTGCCCAGGGAAGGGAAACACGAAGGAGGAGGGAGCAGCAGCATGACCAGCACTTGCAAACAGCGGTTGTATAGAAGGCGCGCGCACTTCAAAATGAGAAGAGCACACACACAAATGAATCAGCACACCCACACAACAAAGGGCAGCCAAGCAGGGGGGCAGAGGGAGACACACACCAGGGGGGGACAGGGAACTCCACGGCTGGTCAGATGCACAGGAGGTGGGGTGGGGCTAGGGGCCTCCACGGCCAGCCCAGCCAGAGGGGGAGGGGGAAGAAGCCCAGTGGGCAGGGGGATGGGGGACCCAGCAACCCAAGGAGACAGGAGGCAACACAAGGCACAGGGAAGCACAACAGGTGTTTATTGAGGACACAAGCAGCACTGGCATGGCACAGAGGCTTACAGAGCGGCAGCGCGCGGGCCCAGGGCACGGGAGAATGGGCAGCAGCACAACGGCCCACCACGGAGACCACATGGAGGGTTCCAGGGCGGCAGCAGAGGGCCCCAGGCAAGGGGGAAACAGGCAGGCAGGCAGAGGCAGGTCACAGGGGGTCCAGCTGTCCCAATGAGGCAGGAGGCGTAGACGCGAGCACCCAGGCCACAGGCGGAAGGAAGGTGCTGAGGAGCCAGCCAGCTGTCAGAGGGGCCTGGAGCACCCTACGCCCAGCTGCAGGGGCTCCCATTGGGTGGAGGGGGCAGTAATGACAGCAGGTGCACATAGCGGGGCCATTGCCACAGTTCCCGGAAGAAGCCACGGCCGGCCATGTGGAAGCAGATCAGGTAGAAGGCCTCGAAGGGATCCGCACAACTCATCCTGAGTTGCACATCAGGGTGGCTGCACACCTCCGACAGGGCCGCCAGCTCTGGCCCAAAGGGGGGGGAAACTGTAATCAGCCGCAGGGGACCAGGGCAGGTGGGACAGCTCCAGAAGATGGTAGCAGGCAGCCACGTGGGATCACGGATACCCACGGGCACCCTGCAGACTGATGAAGTAGGACACGGACATGGCAGGGCCACCCTCACACAGGCAGGTCACATATCCCGGGAAGGTACACACACACTGAGCGGAGGCCATCTCGGCAGCACTCCATACCGCAAGGCCCCCCAGTGTGTCCGGTAAGCACCCCTCAGGGAAGGGGGCGAGTCCCAGCTCCTCACAGTTCACGCAGCAGTCGCCAGCAGTCACGACATAGCCAAAGCGCAGCATACCAAAGCTCAGGCCCTGATAGGCATCTGGTCGGGTGGGCACGGAGTGCAGGCAGCACTGAATGATGGGCGAACGCCACAGGTTGCACAGGGCCATGCTCTCACGGGTGGTCCAGGCTCGGACAGAGCCCCGGAGTCTCCGAGCGGGACCTCGGACTGTGATGCAGCTGCCATGGTACAGCTCCTGGAGGGTCAGAGCTGCAGCGACCGTGGGGGCACCATGGGATGCAGAGCTGGGGGACTGGACAGGCAGACAGGGGCTGCCGAGGCAGACAGATAACGGCAGGATGGGAACAATGGGGCCACTGTGGAGGGATGCGAAGGGAGTGGGCAGCGTATAGCTGCCAGCATACAAGGCCAGACAGCTCCACGCGTACACACCTGCTAGTGGAGATAGAAACGACAGCACGCACATGCACAGGGAGGGGCAGCGAGCCGGGGGTCAAGGCCCCAGATCCAGGGGGCAGCACAGGTTACCCCTGATGTTGGACCATAGTCGGTACCTTGGGGTGGGGCACACAACCGTGGCGTGCCTGGTGCTGGGCGTCTGCGAGGCTGTGGAGGGGGTATGCACCTGTAGGAATGAAAGCACTCGGACAGAGTTAGGTGTGTTGAAGACCATTTATTGTGCTCCCCCGGTCCCGCCCCATACCCCGGTACACCCATGTGCCCTCGTGCCCATCCCCCCTCTCACCCCCCTCCATGGTTCCGGGTTTACCCCTGCCCGTGTTTGACTGTGGCCAACATCTGGATGCGGGCCAACAGACATGCGCGGCTCTTTCATCACCGCCCGCGTTTGACTGAGGTTGACTGTGGTGAATAGTGGTGGGACCCCGGGCCCATTACCGGTTACCGGATTTACCGGTTACCGGTTCCCCGAAAACCGGATTCCCGGTTTAAATCCGGTATACCGGTACCGGATTTATTTCATTGGTTTCAATGGGGCGCTGTGTCCCCATTGAAACCAATGAAATAAATTAAATT
>QEPC01014177.1:2205245-2216915 GCA_003113815.1 Sphenodon punctatus | reverse complement strand
CCCCCTGCTGCCTGCTTCCCTGCACCTGCAGCCTGCCCCCTCCCCCCCCACCCCACCCCACCCCCGCCCACTCAGCCAAGGTTTTCCTGAGTTTTGAAGTTTTGGAAAACCAAGTCCGAATGACCGTTCCTCAGTAAATTCCAAAGAACACCGAGGACTGAGTCTCAGTCCTATTTTAAAGACAGGCCACCCAGGTGTGAGGCAGAGCTCTGGACCAGCTCCACTTGGTGGTGCTCTGCAACATCCAGGAGCACCGCAAGGAGAGTAGGACACCCAAACGCAGAGCACTGCCCTGAGGCAGAGCAGCGGTCTGTCCACTCAGTGGTGGACAGACCACTACAGCTCTGCATCAAGCCAGGGGTTATGTGAGCAAGGCGAGAGCTGTGGGCAGCAGCTTATAGAGTTGGGTGATCTGCCCACAGCTCTATGGTGTGGGGGGAAGGAGGGTATCACGTAGGCAGACGCTTGGCTGCTGCAGCTGGACTATAAAGTAGGGAGGGGACCCCAGTTCTAGTCTCGCCTAAGGCAGAAACTCACTGGGTGGGAGAGCCAGTGTGGTGTAATGGCTGGCTAGGTGTGCGGTACTTGGACCGGGAGGTAGGGGAGGAGCAGTTTAGTCTGTGACCTTAGTCCTTAGCAAGAAACTCACTGGGTGACCTTGGGCCAGTCACATTCTTCTCTCAGCCTAACCTACCTCACAGGGTTGTTGGAGGATTAAAAAGTTGTAGTTCCATGTAAAGCGCTCTGACTGCCATGGCAGGGGGGCAGTATATAAAAATAAATTATTTATTTATTATTATTATTATTATTATTATTATTATTTCAAACCAGTGCTGCCAGGGCTGCGTGCAGGGGATGCAAGGCTGGCTACTCCCAGAGCAGGCCATGGGGTGGTCCATTTAAAGACAGCCAATGAGTTTGTGCTGGAAAGGGGAGTCATGATTTACCAATCATTCATGAAATTTTACATTCCATGGTTTCCCCAATCACAATAGGATTCAAGAATAACAGCTAGATCTCATATACCACGGGCTGACTGACAACTGTTGCCTTTTCAAGGATGGCCATTTAGAACCAGAATCCCAGAAGACAGGGACAGAACAATGAAGGCTCTCCCTCTGAAAATCAGGGTCGGATTTTCAGCTATAGTCATTTAGGGATCACAGCTGATGATCAGATTTCAAATCACCTGAGCATTTCCCCTATATCACCTATCGGCAGCTTTTCAGAAGAGCTTGCCAATTGGGAGCATTTGCAAGGGCGGATTCCTTTTGAGATTCTGTCTCAGCACGTACGATGGCTATTCTGGTGGGCTGAATGGGGACTGTGGAGGCAGGAGTTTGAGTCATGGTGGTTCATTGTATTTAGTGTAACTTCAACCCACTAAGGAGGAGGGAGAAGGAATGAGAGGACAGCAATAATTATACACCAGCTGTGCTTTTGCAGCCCCATGGTGAAACAGTCAAACACTCGATTAAATCACCACGTTTCAGCAGCAACCAAAATACCTCAGATTTCAGGATAATTTCCCAGTGTTTGCAATTAATTGCTGAAGGTAAAAGTGTTTTTAAATTACTTAAATTCATGGTTTCTTATCCACTCCCAACAAGTTAACGTTACTCTTCCAGGAGGTGTCTCCTAGCAACACAAAACACACGTAAGCTTTGAGAACTGCTTCCGCAGCTCTTGTTTCTTTAGAATTTATACATAATCCCAGCATGGAACCTCTCCACCCCCACTCCCAAGCAGCAGAAAAATACGGTAAGTTTCCTCAGCATGTCCTCAGGCGAATGGTTTGTCAGTGTTTGCTACAGAAACTGCATTCACAGTGAATCGTTGTTTCAGCTCTCGTTTTAATTAGGGCAGGAAAAGAAACTATGGCCCAATTCCATTACTGATGCAATTGGGTCTTTCAATCATTCTGATCGGAAATCAGAACGATCCATGTGCCAATCGTATTTTCTGAACAGAATGATTGGGACGGGGGAGGCTGGGAATGGCTGTTCGTGCAAGTGCAAAATTACCACTAGGCCATTCTGTGCACAAAATGGCGCTCTCGACACAGTACCATTTTGGCCATCGCCGCCATTTCGGAGGTGGACCGTGCTCAGAATGGCCCGACGGTCATTTTGTACATGCGTAAATGGACTTAATTTTTAAAAATAATTTTTAAAAATGATCGGAAAACAGTAAGGGGGTTAGGACCCACCTCTAGTTCTAAGCCAGTGAAGTCTTTCTTACTCATGAATGTGCCTTTGGGATACTTTCTCTGTGTATCATCCTACTTTTCATGCTCTGGTGGTGGAAGTAATATATCAAGATTTCAACTATCCATATCTCATTCGGAAAAAAACGGTTTTAATAAATCACAAAATAAAACCATAACTGTAGTTCCCATTACAGCAATGAAAGAAGGTCAGGTTCAGAAATGAAATACAGGTGGGTAATTTGGGTGTCGTGACCAGTACACAAAAGTATTCTGCCTGGTGGCTCATTACAAGACATGAACATAGTATGGTTAAGTATTTTCAAAAACTCTTCTTGAATCATGCCTTCCCTCACCTTTAATAAAGCTCTGGAAACAGCACCAATCAATCCAAATGACACTTTAGTGTGGAAATCTATTATATTCCTGAATGATCATATGACTTTATATGTTATAATTTGCCTCTGAATTATGGCTTACATCAATTCTAATTGAAGGCTGCTTCCCAGTGTACAGTCAGGCTGTGATGAGAATGGCAAGGTATTAGGCATTAGAGGATAGCTATCAAAATTACCTAACTTAATTAAGGGGAGATTTATTAAAATGGAAAAATTAACAGGTGTTTTACGAGACTAATAATTAATAAGGTTTCCGTGGAACATTTGCAATAGAAGTAGACAATATGCACTGCCAGGAGAACCTTCATTTAATGGGATAACAATGGAGTATTGAGCATTGCAGATCTGGTAGCTATAATTATCATCTGACTCTCTGAGATACGTCTTAGCAGTTTTCATTGCAATGTTACAACGAAATACCAATATCGTTATTATTGAATATTTGTGCACAGGTGGATAATGCCTTTAGATGCAGTACTGAGGAAGATGGAGCATCCAAGTGACAATATGCGTACCAGAGTGCGTCTTGTCTCAGCAGCCCACATCCAGACGTGTGTGCCTGCTGTGATAAGTTTCAGAGGAGTGACTGGCTGTCATGTTCCTTTTTAAAATAAGGTCATCCTCCCAGCTCCACTAGATGAAAGAAAGACGTGGATGGAGTCATGTTGGAACAAAAACTCTACATAAAATCCTAGGACTGAAAGTTGATCTCCTTGTTCTCTTGAGTCTTGTCAAGCATCAATCGTCCCAACGAGAATTGAAAAAAGCCCCGGTTCGAGACTCTCAATGAAATGTTTTTTTCTCGATTTATTTAGCAGACCCTTGTGTAATGCATTCCATCTCTCTCTCTCTCTCTCTCTTCTCTAGTCTCCCCATCACCACAGCCCATGGGTGACTTTCCATGGGTACCCAAGGCCCACTAACTTGATGAAGGTTAAAAAAAAGAAGAAAAGAACTGTGCATACACAAAATGGCCACTACAGCCCCTTTTCCAAAACGGCACCGGCAGTGTTGCCAACATTTTTGAAAAGAGTACCACGTATGAGCATGCACAAAATGGCCACTACACATGTGCAAACTTGCTGCCCATTTCCAAAATGGCAGCGATGCTGACGACGCCATTTTTTAAAAGGGTGTACATGCGCAGAATGGTCCAACGACAATGATTAAGCATGTGCGGGGGGGGGTTGTTAGTATTAAAATATTTAAAAGAAATAACACAAACCATTCTGTCAGCACTATGCCATACACTGCTATGCCATGATTACCACACACTAACTCTCAGGCGGCCATTTGCGTATGCGCAGAATGTTTTGGAGGTTTCTCGAAAATCTTGTGAGATTCCCAAAAACTCAACAACGCTCTGTGCGTACGCAAACTGGCCACCGTGGCTATTTGACGCATGTGCAGTTTCCGGCAGCCATTTTGCACATGCACAGACCGATTTGGGGGCCGTTTGAGAATCTTGGTGAAAATGGCAGTGAGACTGCTAATTCTCTCGAGATTCACAAAATGGAGAATCTCGGCGAGATCAACATTCTTGGCAAGAACAACATTCACCAAGTTTCTTAAGGGGCTTGAGAACTCGTTTAGGCCCTACCTAGGATTCAGTGTGTAGTAACATTGCCCAAAGTGGGATAATGGTGTCCAAAGTGGGTTAACCATTACCTCTTACAGACCTGTCTCCATCATCCATATGCTGATGACACCCAACTCTATTTCTTTTTTCCATCTGACCCAGGCCCAGAGTGGTGTGAAACCAGTTTGGTTAGTTTACTCTCGGAGATTGATGGAACCGGAGAGGTTCCAGACTGCTCTGGGGGACTTACCCTCTAATCTTGACGACCGGATGCTTGATGACCACGTTGATCTTTGGAACACCTTGCTGACTGAGGCCATCAACCAGATGGCTCCTAAGCATCCGCTCCCTCAGCTTCAGCATCACAGAGCTCCCTGCTTTACTGAGGCATTGCAGTTGCTGAAGCAAGATGGGCAGTGGTTGGAGTGACGGTGGTGCCTTTCCCGTGCTGAAGTCGACAGGTTGCATCAGAGATTGTTTGAGAGCCTATGTCATGGATGTGACATCAGCGAAGTCTCGTCCAGTTGAGCTTTTCAGGGTGGTGAAGGTTCTGGTCAATCTGGCCTCCCTACGCCTGGAACTGGAGTCATTCAGTGCCCACTGTGACATGTTTGTTGATTACTTCGCTGATAAAATTGCCCAGATTCACCACAATTTTGACGCTGCACAAATTACAATGGGAGAACCAGAGGCTGTGGAAGGCTCGCCTTGTCCAATTTTATGAGATCATTTTCAGCCGATCTCGCTCGCTGATGTGAAGGATGTTCTTGGGGCTGTTAGAGACGCCTCTTGTGAACTGGACTCATGCCCATCCTGGCTTGTTAAGGCCAGCTGGGAGACATTGGGGATGTTGCTGTCAGGGGTGGTCAATACCTCCCTTTGGCAGGACAGGATGTTGAGCTGCCTCAAGGAGGCAGTGGTCCGGCCCCTGCTCAAAAAACCATCGCTGGACGTTGACTCCCTCACCAGTTATCGCCCTGTCGCTAAACTTCCCTTTTTAGATAAGGTTATTGAATGGATAGTGGCTGGGCAGCTACAGGAGCATCTGGACCAACTCAGTTTCCTAGATCTCTCACATTCCAGCTTTTGTCTGGGCTACAGCACTGAGACTGCACTTGTGACCTTGATTGATGACCTTCGCCGTGAATTAGCTCAGGGTTGTTTGACCCTGTTGATTCTGTTAGATCTGTCAGCTGCCTTTGATACCATTGACTATGAGTTGTTGGTGACTCCTCTGTGGAACCGAACCAGGTGGGCCTGTTCTTGAATGGTTCCGCTCATTCCTGGCCAGAAGAACTCAATGGGTGGTGCTCGGGGAACATTTTTCTTCTCCCCAGGACCTCTCCTGTGGAGTTCCGCAGGGTTCAATCTTGTCCCATATCCTTTTCAACATGTATATGCAGCCACTGGGCAAGGTCATCTGGAGCTCTGGAGTCCAGTGTCATCAATATGCTGATGACACCCAACTCTATTTCTTTTTTTCATCTGACCTAGGCCCTGCGGTCTCGATGCTCACACAATGTCTGGCGGCTGTGGGAGACTGCATGAGGGCGAGTCAACTGAGGCTGAATCCTGACAAGATGGAGGTGGTGCTAGTGGGGAAGGCAGTGGCTGTGAAATCCCCCGTCATTGACGGCGTCCGCTCCCATCCCACTGATCCCCCAGTTTGGCACCTGGGAGTACTCGTTGACTCACGGATCCACCTAGATGCCCAGGTTGGGGCTGTGGCAAGGAGCGCTTTCTGCCAATTGCATCTGGTGCAACTGCTTTGGCCATATCTCCGACCTGACCACTATCATCCATGCTTTCATTACCTCAAGACTGGACTATTGTAATGCGCTCTATGTGGGGCTGCCCATGGTGACGGTTCAGAGACTGCAGCTGGTGCAGAATGCAGTGGTCCACAACCTTATTGGGATGGGGCGCTGGAAGTACATTACACTGATGCTCCATTCTCTGCACTGACTTCTGATAGTCTTCCGAACCTGAATCAAGGTCCTGGTTCTTACCTATAAAGTCCTAGATGACTTGGGCTCCATCTACCTGTGGGATCGCCTCACCCCCACCCACCCCCGGTGTCCTGGATCAGCCCCTGCAGTCAACTGGGAGTGCCCTTCTTGAGATCCCCTGGGTATCCCGGGGGGCAACTATGGAGAGGGAGTTCTCGATGGCCAGCCCGTGGCTGTGGAACTCCCTCCCGGTGGAGAACCAAGTGGCTTCGGACCTTCCCTCCTTCTGACATCTATGGAAGACCTGACTTTTCCACCAGGCTTTTGGCGAGGGAAATTGGTGAGGGTGGGTTTTAGTATTTTTTGGGGGGGGTTAGGGTAGGTTTTTATATATTTTATCAGATTTTGATGTTTTCCCCCAATTGTGGGGATGTTGTGCTTCCTTCTTTTTGTTTTTTGTCTGCTCCCCTTTTTGATAATGTTTGATGTTTTTATATTTCTATATTTTATATTGTAAGCCACTCGAGGGTGCCTTTGGCAGGAGTGGTAGGGTAATAAGTGCTATAAATAAATAAATAAAAATAACCTGTGTGGCTTAGGGGAGAGGGGCCCTGGGGGGAGCAATCAGCTAATGGAGGAGTTGATCAGGAGGAGCGATCAGCTGTTGGCCAGCAGGATTGGTGGGGGAGGGCCCTGGGAGAAGTGATCACATGTTGGGCAGGTGGGTCAGGGCGAGGGGAGTGGAGCATGTGTGCCCTCCTCCCACCTGCACAACAGCTGAGAGACTGGCTGGCAGGGCTGGGTCCTCTCCCCGATCCACCCACCCAACAGCTGATTTCACCTCCCAGGCCCCCCTCCCCCATGATCAGCTGATAGGCAGGGGGAGGAGCATGTGCACACTCCTCCCCTCCCCCCCTTGGGGTGCAGCAGAAGTCTGGGCATCCAGCCCTGTGAGGCCAGTTCCTCGGTCTGCCCCAGGCCATGGAGGACCTGGTGATGCCTGTAGGAAGGGTGGACTGTGTGACCAGCACTCCTCGCCTTCCCAAAGAGTCATGGCTACACTTGCCCGCCACAGGGAAAGCAGGGGATCAGGCCCTCCCCAGCTTGTATGTCTCGTGAGAAACCTGATCCCAAATGTGCTTATCATAACATTCCTGTTGAACTGAATGTTCAACAGGAACATTCAGGATTTCGCATATTCAGTATTTCGTTAGACTTGAAAAGACTATGGAGAATGAATGGGATCAGTGGACAAAAGGCTCCAAAATTTGGCAGGTCTGAGCTTAATAAAGTCTCAGTCCAACCCTACTTCCAGCAATCCCTGCATTTGAAAGGGGGGGAAAAAAAGACAATTGAAGGAATGTTAATAACATACAATTCTTTCCCTAACTGTGTCTGACTCTCACTACAGTGATTGAAGATGGTGTTAAGCAAGTGAGATTTTTCAGTGTCCATTGCTTTAATGAGCTCCAAAATAACATCTTTATCTGGTGAGTACAGTATTTGTTCTGACTGTACCATATTTAGAATAGCATCATTGACTTACACAAATAAGGAGGAAGTCGGTATTAATGCTCAGGGACCCTCCGTACTCCATTTTCCAACTTGGAATGTCAACAATAAAACTCTCCTTGGCTCCAATGAGGGCAAGGACTGGTCCTTGAGAAATACTTTCAATAACTTCAGCCAGTCAAGAGAAATAAAAGGCATTTCCTGTGACAATTCTCCCACAATTCCAGGTTCCTCTTGAGTGGGAGGGAAATGGAGAAGGAGTTTTTCTCGGACATTTTCTTGCTGTTATTTGAAGTGGGAAAGCAAGTTCAATATCAGAAAGTAGATTCTCTTCCCCGACCCTAAAGAAAAATTAGGAATTTTCTCATAGGAAAAATAAATTCCAGTGGGATCTCCCCCTTTCCCATAGGAAATGACAGTTTTGGTGAAGCCAGGTTTACTATCAGGGAAATGTTATAATTGGAATTTTTTGAGCAACTCCATCAATTATATACAAGGCCCTTCACGGTCTGGGCCCCCCGTACCTCAGGGACCACCTCACCCTCCGCGCTCCAGAGCAGCTCCTTAGGTCGGCCAGGGGTGCCTTCTTGGAGGTCCCCCGTGTTAAGCAAGGGGCCACAATGGAGAGGGCATTCTCGGTGGCTGGGCTGCACCTTTGCAACGCCCTTCCGGTGGAAGCTCGCCTGGCCCCAAGTCTTTTGATATTATGGCAAAGATGTAAAACCTGGCTGTTCGCCCAGGCCTTTGGGGATGGGGGGAGGGTGGGTTAATGGGGTTTTATCTCCCCTACCCTATTTTATTGATTTAAATGTTCCCCGGGCCCTGTTTTAATACTTTATGTATTTTTGATGTGTTTTAAATGGTTTTATATGTATTTTATATTTTTTGGAAGCTGCCCCGAGCTGTTCTCAGGAGGGGCAGGGTATAAATCTAGAAATAAATAAATAAATAAATAAATAACGTGTCTTGGGCTTGGGAACTTTGTCCGCCCTTTCTCAGAGTCAGCATACAAGTCTAGATGGACCATTTTTGACTAAGTATGACTGCTGTTCTATTTCACCCCATAAAACAGGGATTCCTTCGACCTATTAGAACATAATTGCTGAAAAGAGTCCAGCAGCATGCATCCCAGGTACCAGCGCCATCAAAATCAATTCTATGGGAGGCTATTGTCAGTCCCTTAGTTTTATTATTATCAAAGCCATGTTACAGCCAGCTGAGTGGGGGAATCGATAAAAAATTAAAGAAATACGTTTTTCATTATAAGGCAATATTTGGAATTGATCCCCAAGGCTTTGCAGACGTCTCAGTTTTGTTTTATGCAGCAGTGGATGGAGTACTGCGCGAGGTAGTTAGAATGCAGGGGCCGATCAGTCGTAATCTAATTCTAAATGGACCACAACCAAACTGGGACAAAATAAAGATAGGCATGGACATCTTTGATAGATGTGTCTGCAGTATCTTAGTGCTTCACCGTGCCTAACTGGGGAAAACACTTGCCTGAATTTTTATCTGTGTGTAACACCAGTAACAATAATGGAAGAAAATAGCTTCCCCCCCACCCTCCTCACCATGGATAGGAAGGGCAGTTTTATTGAAAAAAATTAAGTGTGAAGGAGGGGGGAGGATAATATTACTAACCGTTCCTGCCCATGCTTGCAAGACGCGAAGCCACAACCGATAAGCATACCAGTGGCACAGAGTAAGAAATATAGGATATCTTACTTGTTCAGTGGAATAAGGAATTCTCTGCAGACCAAAAGCCGTCTTGAATAAAGGTGTTAAAATCTGCCTTTGGGAGTTATAAACTGAACAAAAGAGGAGGTGATAGTCATCACCTAATTATATAGGTTATTGCTAGAGGTTTTCTATAATGTTCCATGATTCTGGGGTCTTTATTAGTTTAAGTCACTCTCTGCTAATATCTGCAGTTGTATTTTTTTTTTTTATCATTTCTCTAGCAGCGAGACCCTATAGTTAATCAATGATTTTCTTATTAACCCAGACTGCCACAACTTATGAATGAGTCCTTCAATCACAATGTGACTGTTACTAGTCAGGCACATTAAAGATGTTGCTGTGCTGTGACTGATGAATTGGAATCTCCAATGCATTGGCTTTCAAGCAAGAACCATGTCAAAGGCAACTTCATTTAAACAAATGCTGTTCTCTTTGCTTTTGAAAGCAATTGGTTCTAGGGACCGTCCTTCCACACCTTTTGACTTGGAGAACTGCAGGCTTATGATATACTATTCCGTCTTCGCTGGACTCAAGTCAGTTATGGATGAGAATTCTGGATTAGAGCTTAAATGCGTACCAGGAAAAATGGGTATATTCACTGAAATTGCAGTACTCTAACCATCTCAGATGGACCGGGCACTAAGCGGTACCCCGTGTTACCGTCTGAGTAACAGGGAGGGATAGCACTGGCTAGAAAAGGTGCAGGTGCAACTACCATCAGAGGACTGTGCCACTGCAGGTGCTAAAAGAGGCACAGGCATTGATGCCAAAGGGGACAGCGTCTAAGCATTAGGGATGGGCGAACAGAACCGAGTTCGGAAATTAGGTTCAGTTTGGTTTGAAATTCGAGTTCAGTTCAGAATTTCAGTTCAGTCGACCGAACAGACCATGTTCGGTCAAATTCCGAACTTCTGAACCAAGTTCAGCCATTCAAAACCAGTTTTTTTGGTGTGTATTGCCACTAGGGATGGGCGAACAGAACAGAAATCGGAAATTCAGTTTGGTTCGGTTTGAAATTCGAGTTTGGTTTGGAGGTTCGGTTCGGTCAACCAAACAGACCGAATTCAGTCCGAACTCCGAACTTCCGAACCGCGTTCACCCATCCCTACTAAGCATGGCACAGGTGTAAGCCTGGAAGCTGAGTGCCTGAAGAAGACCAGATGAGTAGCTAAGGGAGACCCACTTGGAGTGGCCAACCCAGCCCTAAGGCCTGAAAAGGCTACACTGAGCTTAGAGTCAGGCAGGAAGCCTGAATGCTCTGCCTCAGTAAGGTAGCTGAGCAAGAAGGAGCCAGCCTTGTCGCCTATGGGACCTTTCCCTGGAAGTCAACGGGGAAGGGACCAGACTGAGAAGGTCTCAAACTGAGAAGGGAATTGCAGTGTGAGTGTGATGAATTGTATTGTGTAACTGAAGGACTGGGTATGAATATATATTATGGAATGAGCACATGAGACTGGAAATAGAGCACAAGAATCCATCAAGTTGGAGCTATGGTATAGAAGGAGTACTTGGGTGGGCTGGATCCTGCAAAGAATTCCCTAGCAGAACTGGACCTTGCTAGAGTCTGACTTAACTTTTTTATTATTACTGAGATGCCATTTTCCCATTTCTGAACTACCACTTTGTTTTGCACCATTCTACTGAGTTAACAGTTGACCATTTTTTCATCTGTTTCCATTCATTCATTCATTGTTTCATGTCCCCTCGTGTGTGTGTACATGACAAACAAAAATGACAAACACAGAAATTCAGAAAGACACTAAAACGGTAATACGGTAAGTCAGAAAGTGTCAATAAAACTGGACGTCAATGACTCAGTAATGGGAATAGCCAATGGCACAATCCTATGGCCCGCATACGCAGCCCACAAGTACAGTGCTGTGAGGGGCAAAGGCGCAACCTGGGCCAATTTATTATTTATTATTATTATTATTATTATTATTATTATTATTATTTGTATAGTGCCAGCTGTGTACCTGGCGCTTTACAGAACAATAAAATAGACGCGGTCCCTGCCTACGGCTTACAATCTAATAGACATGGAGGGGGAAGACAAGGAGAGGGGACATAGGGAGAGTCAAGGGATAAATAACATTCAAGTGGATGCGAAGTCTCAGGTGCACGTGCTTGGCTTGGTTGTGGTTAGGCAGGAGTCTGTGGGGAGGGCAGACTGTAAATATTGAAAGGAAAGTTCTAACAGGCATTGGGAAAGGCAGCGAGGAAGAGGTGGGTTTTGAGGAGGGATTTGAAGGTGTGGATGGAGGGGCCAAGGAGGATGTGGGCAGG
>QEPC01014177.1:2184565-2205048 GCA_003113815.1 Sphenodon punctatus | reverse complement strand
TGAAGGGATTTGTAAGTGAACACTAGGAGTTTGTGAAGGATGTGTTGGGGAAGGGGGAGCCAGTTAAGAAAGGAGAGGAGAGACTGCACATGGTCGAAGCGACGGGCTGAGTGGATGACCCTAGCAGCGGAGATTTGGATGGAGATAAGGAGGGACAGGTGAGAGCGGGGGAGGCCAGTAAGGAGGAGGATGCAGTAGTCAAGGCGAGAGATGACCGTGGCGTGAACAAGGGTTTTGGCTGAGGAGAGAGAGAGAAAGGGGTGAATCCAAGAAATGTTGTGCAGGGTGAAGTGACAGGACTTGGCAACAGAGTCAATGTAGAGTTTAAAGGAAAGGTGAGTGTCAAAGATGAAGCCCAAGCTACGGGCTTGGGGAATGGGATAGATGGTGACCCCATCAATAAGAATGGACAGGGAAGAGGGAGAGGAAAGTCATGTTGAGCTTGAGGTGACATCAGGACATCCAGGTAGAGATATCAGAGAGACATCTGATCAGGCAAGCTTGGACAGAAGGGGAGAGAGAGGAGGTGGAGAGATAGAGTTGAGTGTCATCAGCATAAAGGTGATATTGGAAGCCGTTGGAGGCAATGAGTTTGCCAAAGGACAGGGTGTAGGTAGAGAAGAGGAGAGGGCCCAGGACAGAGTCTTGGGGGACCCCAACCAGAGGGGGAGAGAGGAGGAGTTGGAATTGGGAAGAGACACATTAAAGGAGTGGTCAGAGAGGTAGGAGGAGAACCATTCAAGGACAGAGCCGCAGAAGCCTAGGGAGCGAATAGAGTCCAGTAGGACTAAGTGGTCGACAGTGTCAAAGGCAGCAGAGAGGTTCATTCCCCAGTCCACAGGATGTGTGGGCTCGGAATTCGCATAGGCCTGGGTTGTGCCTTTGCCCCGCATGGCTGTGCTACGCGCACAGCATGCATGCATGCCTGAGAGCACGCATTCTGACTGCACCACACGTAGGGGGAAGCGTAGGTCATAGGATTGCACCCTATTTTTGGGGTAGGTTTACAGTATGCACATACTGAACAGGTGACTGAAAGGCCACCCAAAATGTGGGTGTTACCCACAGGTAGAAAATCTGCTCCATATTTGAGCTCTGTTCTGGATTTGCTGCTAGTGATGGAACAAATACTTGAGATAATTCTTTTAAATTTAAGGAATTCAACATATTCAAAGCAAATTTTCTGTTAGATTTGAAAAGCTTGATTTTTTTTATGTTTGCAGAAGTGGATGTTCGTTATTCATTCACATCAATACTTGGGTAGGTCATTGTCTCTGCAGTTACTCAGCAATGCTTTCTGAAATTATGTAAGTCATTGATTGCTCACCTGAACTATGAATTCTGTCCATCAGAGGTTGAGACTGGCTGGTCTTCTGTTTGGATGATGCTGGGAGCTGTAGTCCTGGCCTAGTGTGCTGAAGACCAACATGGATAGGAATATCATTCTGAGCCTTTGACATGACTTTGTGCTTCAGACACATGCCCATCTTCTCTGCGTGTTCATCCAGAAGTGAGTAGGATGAGAATCTCTCTTCCTCATGTAAAACGGGAATGCCTATGGAGTGGACTCCTTTAGAGAGAGAGCAAGTCAGTGAAAAATCTTTGTGTCCTTCTTGGCCAGATCCTTTGGTTCATGATCTAGGGAGCTGTGGATTTTCCTTCATGAGATGTTTTCACAACCAATCTGGACAATCATCTGTCTGTGATTAGGGATGGGCGATCAGAACAGAGTTCAGAAATTCGGTTCGGTTCAGTTTGAAATTCGAGTTCAGAAATTCGGTTCAGTTCAGTTCGGTTTGAAATTTGAGTTCGGTTTGGAAGTTCAGTTCGGTTGACCGAACAGATCGAGTTCAGTCGAATTCCGAACTTTCAAACCAAGTTCGGCCATTCAAAACCAGAGTTTTGGTGTGTGTTGCCTCTAGGGATGGGCGAACAGAACGGAGTTCAGAAATTCGGTTCAGTTAGGTTTGAAATTCGAGTTCAATTCGGAAGTTTGGTTTGGTCAACCAAACAGACCGAGTTCAGTCCAAACTCCGAACTTCCAAATCACATTTGCCCATCCCTATCTGTGATGCTGAGATACAGGACTTCCTCACTCTGCCTTTGAGAAGCAGTTGAACTAGACTACCCTTGAATTCCTTTCCAGCCTTTTGATTCTATCTAGGGTTGAACTGAAACAGCCCTTCAGTCTTTAATTTTCTGCCTTTTTGGAATGTCAATCAGAATTTTGCCACAAATTCATGCCATGGTGGAATTCTGATCAAAGTTTCAACTGCAGGCCGCTGCCATATTTGCAACCTGCACTGCGCATGTGCAAAATCATGGTGATCCAATTGCACGTCTGCAAAATGGTGGCACAGGGCATGGCGCTGCCATGTTGTGCATGTGCAGTATTTTTGTGCATACCGTTCAAGTATCCAAAAAAAAATTATTTCAGTTTTCAAGTACCTGAAATTACCCCCAAACTAAAAAAAACAAAAACACCCCAAAACTTTCTAGATATTCCAGGACAGGAAGTCAAGAAAATCAGGACAAAACGTATTTTTATTGTCCAGGTACCCAATTGAATACCATCTGCTGATTCTCGGCCCATTCTCATTCTCGCAAATCTCAGCAACAAGCCGATTCTCGGCGAGATTTGAGAGATTTGTGACACTGAACTCTCAGGATTGGGTCACTAGGTTTTATTGCTTAGGGACTGGAACAGGGAGAGTGGATCCAAATCTTTCCCACTCTGACCAGGAGAACCAGCAACACCCTTCCAGCTAGCCAAGATGCTTCTGAGACACTATATAAACAAACTTAGAGTTTCTTATATAGCACAGGATAGCTGCAGTCAATGGGAAAGATGAACAAAGGTAGAGAGGATGAGTGAAGTATGTTGATTAGATCTTAGCTCCTTGGGCAGTGTGAAAGGCTCCACATCTCAAACCAAGGAGGTGTCCATGGCCACTATTAGGGAGCTGCCCATTCAGGCTTTGTAAGGACACCAGGTGATATATCCTTACAAGGCTCTTTTGATGGTTTTAAACCATTTATGGAGCCGTAGGCTGCCCTGGACTTGTCAGGGCATGTCAGAACAGGCCAACAATATATGAGGCAGTCCTGCAATCACAGGAAACTGCATGGATCATCTGATCTGTTTCCCTTTCTCCCTAGCTGCATTCCTTTGACTCCATGCCTGGTTCCTGCGAACACTTGTTCCATTTATTGTTTCCTAGATGCCCTGTTTCCTTGCCTTGACGTGCTTGCTTGGACAGACCATTGTACCCCAGCCCTGATTCCCCACCCTGGATCCATTCCCCGAGTCCACCCATGGCCCAGACAACAGATCCTTATATAGGGATATGTTCATGATGTTGATACAAAGTGGGGTTAGCTTGTTTTTCAGAGGAGGAGGAGGACCAGGTAGCTAAGACAAAATAAGGAGATGCATAAAAGAGGTAGGGATGGTAGAACAGAACGGAGTTCGGAAATTTGGTTCGGTTCAGTTCAGTTTGAAGTTTGAGTTCGGAAATTCGGTTCGGTTCAGTTTGAAATTCGAGTTCGGTTCAGAAGTTCAGTTTGGTCGAACAAACAGATCAAGTTCAGTCGAATTCCGAACTTCCAAACCAAGTTTGGCCATTCAAAACCAGATTTTTGGTGTGTGTTGCCACTAGGGATGGGCGAACAGAACAGAGTTCGGTCATTCGGTTCAGTTCGGTTTGAAATTCGAGTTCGGTTCGGAAGTTCGGTTCAGTCAACAGAACAGACTGAGTTTGGTCTGAACTCTGAACTTCCTAACAGCGTTTTCCCATCCCTAAAAAGAGGAATCTGTGAGGTTGAAGATCTATGGAAAGCTCAAAGGTGAGAAGGGAGTGAGAAGAATGTATGTGTGTTTTGATGGGCGGCATTTCTCAGCATCCTTTTCTCTCACCATAAATCTCCCTGCCCAGCATGATTTCTTCTTGTGCTGTCTCCATTGGGCTTAGTGGGAAAACCTTTAGTCCTACAAGCCTCTCCCTCAGCCATGTATACTGTTCAGCTCACTTGGCTGCGTTCCCATCTGCGGCAGCAGTGGCAGCAGTGGGAGGGGCGAGGGAAGACGCGGCAGCGCGGGGGAACCGGCTGACAGGAAAAGAGCTGGTGTGAATGGGGATCTGCCGTAGCTTCTCTCACGCATGTCAGGGCAGAATTTTGCAGTTGGGAACGCAGCCTAAGAGCTGTGATGGAATCTCTTGCCTTCTTCCTCCCCTCCTTGAGCCAACTGGGACCATCCTAACAGGAGAGCTAAGCAACCCAATGAACGTCCTTTCCTCCATGACTAACTTGTATACCATGATTCTCTTGGCTTTAAAATGAGTCAGAGGCTTGAAAGGGACAAGACACATGTTCAAAGAGTTCTCATGGGGATGGCCTGGTTAGATTTTCCAACACTTCCCAATCCGCTTGGGTTCTTCCCACTAACTAGAAGAGTCCCTGATATTTCAGAATGGCTTGGATGGCGTGTTCACAGCTCGGTTGTTACACAGATAGAAGGATGCTACGGAGTGGAGCATGTAGGGCTTCTCTTCACTTAAATAACCACCCAATTAGTATTAGTGATAAGAAAATGTGAATGGGTATATGAAGATTCACAGAAAGCCCAAAACAGGGACTTGTCTTTCCTTTGATTTTGGCTGTTGCAAATTTCTGCAGAGACAGCACAAGATCAGAGTAAGATTCCCCTAGAGCTTGAGTTGGACTCTTCTACATGCTTAAGTTATGCCAGCCCATCTGCAGACTGTCCTAATCCTCTCATTAGCTAGCATGCAGGGTGGCGCGGGCATGCTCCAGTGTGTTCAGGCATTATACCTCTCATCCAAGTATTGATGTGGCATTGCCGAGAAGAATCAAGTTTGGGATTCCCTTCCCCCGGCCCCAGTCTTCTTTAAAAAAAACCAAATAAAACCCTTAAGATGTATGCTGAAAATAATTTCAAGGACCGTTGAGCACCAACACTTGAAGAATGCAAGAGGCTTGCTACATAAAGATTGAAAGACAGTTGAAAATTTGCAACTGGTTGCCTTTGAAATGATTTTGGTTTTGAGCCTAGACTCCAAGCAGCACAATTTACCCCATTCCCAATTTAACACCATCGCTTCCAAATGTATTGGATCATTCTGGATGCCAGAATGGCAACTCTTCATTTAACCAATCTCCCATCATAGGAGCCTGGATCTTATACTGGTACTGAGTGCAGCAAGCATAAGGACAGTAAGACAGGAAACCTCAAAGGACTCATCCCTACATTAGCAAATCCAGGATTGCAAGAGGACAGCATCTAGCAAGGGAATGCAAAACTCTCACTGAAGCTGGTGGCTTCTCCCACGCCCCCATTATCTGCCTCATACCCTTAAGAACAGAAGAGTCACACAAAGTGCTGAAGACTTATTGCTTGGTCAAAGCAATCCATGACACCCTTGGTGTTTATCATGATACTGGTGTAGAAGAAAACTCTCATACTCACAAGCTGCTGGTGAAAATCTGTCAGAGTTCTTTAATGATCTCAAAGTGCAAAGAGAGAGAGCAGTAATGAACCTATGCAAGAATTCAAAACCGGTCTGCCGCATTGCCAATTACATAGGTATTTTATAGATACCAATTTAAGCAGAGAGATACAGAGTGTCAATCAAGAATAACGTCATACAAAAGTGAAAGGTCACAGTAATTGTTTACATAGTCAGCAAGGATGTTCTCAAAACAATATGACTGACCTAAGAAAATCTAAACAATTCAATTAGTTTATGCAGCTGCAAGGTTGTCTATCTCTTATCTATCAAGGAAAAGTACAGGGAGAGCTGCTTCTCAAACTATGTTCTACAAACATCCTAAGCTACCAAATGATTATATCTTGTCAAGCAGGGAAAAGTTTATTTTAGCAGAGGATGGTTCTCTTACCCGGCACTCATCTGTCTTCCATTTTACTCTGGTTCTTATGTTCATAAGGTCTTAATATAAAAATTCCTCCACAATCGTATCATGTTACTGGCAGGGCTTAATTTATTTATTTTTAAAAACCAATTGCTGGGGCCCAAACCTGCCTTGCAAGCCTTGCCCCCCACCCCCAAATTTGACAGAACAAGGGAAATGAACCCTAGTGTCCCGCTCGTGATCTAATCATTAGACTCACCTGTCTCTCTACAGCTGAATATAAGACAGTTTTTGTGACGGAATCTATACGACAGCGCGTACAGGGGATGGGGAACCGGAATCACTAGTGAAAGCCAAATAAACATGCAGGGTTCTAACTCTGAAATGGTCAGTATCATTCTTTCCCTGACCTTTCACATTACTTGGAAGCACTCTCCTAGTGGGAATATTTCCTGGGGCTCAACCCCCCTCCACCCTCTTCCATTTAATTGCTGGGGCTGAGCCTTGTCAAGCCCCTCTCCCCCCCTACAAACTAAGCCCTGGTTACCGGCTGGTAAATACATTCAGATGTCAAAAAGATCTCCATTGTAGGTGTCACCATCTACCCTGTGGCCAAGGCTCAAAGCCTGGGATTCATCTATAACTCTTCCCTCTCCTTCGCACGACAGATTTAGTCTGTTGCTAAGGCCTGTCATTTCTCCCTGCATACCATTGCTAAAATTTGGTCCTTCCTTACTGTTACCACTGCCATGACTCTAGTGCATGCACTCATCATATTTGGCCTTGACTACTGCACCCTCCTTCTTACTGACCTCTGCCACTCTCGCCTCGTCCTTCCCCTTTTGTTCAACAGTCTACTGCCAACAAGGTCATCCACCTTGACCACTATTTTTTTCATGTTCAGTAGGGGTGGGCATCCGTAATGTTTTCTATTCGTTATGAAAACTAATTGAGCCCCATTCATTTTTGTAACTAACGTCACTAAAACAGATGAATAAGCAAACAATCATCATCTGATTTTATCTGTTTTCATTTTTTAAAAAAATTATTAGTTTTCTTTATAAAAAAAATCCTGTGCATGATCAAAACGGCCACTGGGGCCACTCTGCACACATGTGCCCTTTTCCAAAATCATTTGGAAATATTTTGTGCATGCACAAAATGGCTGCTTCTCTACACCCAAATGGCGGCTGCTGTTTCAGTGTAGGGCAGTGGCCATTTTTGGCATGTGCAGAATGTTCACCATCATTTTGCACGTGGGCAAAATGCTGGGAAGGGGGGTTTCTTTGATTGATCTGATGGGATTTCCAGTCAGGTTTCATCCAATCTGAATTGCGATCAGACTGATTGAAATGCCCAGTTCCATTGAAAACAGAAAGTGGGCAGAAATCTGGTTTCAGCTCTACCCTGTGGCTAAGTCATCCAGGGAGCTGGCCAACATTCTGAACTCAGGGGAGAAAGAAACACAAGGCTATCTCGGGAGTTCAGGCCATAAGGGACACGGAGGGGAGCTAAGTAAACTGTTCTCCACATTAGAGCTGAATCGAGAAGTGAAAAACCTACTCGCAAGTATTTTCCCAAGTTCCAAGGACTGTCCCCGAGTGCTCGGGCCAGTCCAAGACCCCTCGGCGAATATTCACAAGTAGTTGCTGAGGGCAGAGGCCTAGGGCGGGGATAGAGGGAGGGAGTGGGCCTGGGAAGAAGAGGTGAGGGCCTAGCAGGGGCTGAGGGGGCAGAGTACTCACCCTCTGGAGGGGCTCCTGCAACGTGTGGCTTCCTCTGGACTGGGTAGGTTTGGGGGGAGGGGGAGGAAGCTGGGCATTCTCAGAAGGGCCCCTACTGAGCATGCTCAGACCTTTCCAAGATGGCGTTGGAGAGCGGGGCATCTCTCCAAGTAAGACTGCAAGTGTGTGTAGTTCTTGGTGTGGCGTAATAAATTAGCACTTGAGTGGAGTCAGCTTGCCTCAGTGACACTGAGCATTTTCAGACAAGACACTCCCCACCCACTATCCATGTTGCAGGGCTGCAGTGTTGCCCTATGGGTGCCCTGTAACATGGATAGTGGATGAGAGGTGGGTGGGGAGTGTCTTATTTGAAAATGCCCTCTTTTGGGGGGTGGATCTATCCAGGAATCACCAGGCACCTATACCTCTATCTTACATGCTGATCAAAATAAATAAATAAAACCAGCATGCTGAATTAATTAAATATTAAAAACTCCAGTTCATCCCAGATTCTCAGGAATGAAGACATGTCTGCCCCTCCTCCTTCTTCCTTTGTCTGTCTCACTTTCTCCACACCTCGCACCCTCCTTCCTGTGTCCCTCACTAGGGGTGAGTTAATTCATCTCATTGTTTTAATTACTAATGTGAACAAAGTCCCGCTCATTTTAGTAATTAAGATACGACAACGAACGACAAAGGTAACAAAAACAGATGGCAGCCATTTTGCGTGTGTGCAGAGATGTTTGAATTTTTTTAATTAAAAAAAAAGAACAAAACCGGTGTTGGGAGGGGTCATGAAAGCCCCTGAAAACAAAGATGTTGGAAACAAAAATGAAAAAAGGAACGAAAACCAACGCTATGCCTGCTGCGCATCCCGACCACACACCTTGGTTGCTACTGCTTAGAGCTGAAATAATTTCCTGCAAACATGGGTCTACTCGTCAAAATGGCAGAACTTCATCTGGTTCTGATTTTCCAACTGCTGGTACCAAGTTTCTGACTTCCGGGACCAAGTTTGTTGGTTTTTTGTACAGATTCCTGTACCTATCCACTGGTTTACCAGTGGGAAAAATGGTAATTCAGTAACTCGGTGACAGTAATACCTGGTACTTTCAGACAACTGGATACTTGACTCGGTACTAGGTTACCAATCAGACACCCAAAGGAATGAATGAATGAATAATTTTAATTAGTGTATAGCAAAACCATCACACAGAAACATAGGAAAAACACACAACATAAAAACAAGACAGAGCGTAGCATCATATAAAGAACAGACTAAAAACATATCAAACAGAAATCAAAATTCATGAGGCCCTCTACTCCTCCTCGATGGGTAAAGGATTGTTCCTAGCCTTCCTAAGAACGAGTGTCAGGAAGAGAAATCGAGCCACACCCTTTGTGACATTTTCGTCCTGCCCCCAAAAGAGCCTTATCAATAACTGATGATCAATTTGGGGTGGCCTGGCCTTAATATGAGGCAAAATTCATTTATCGCGGGGACTGGCATAGAATTCACAATAAAAACAAATATGTTCAAGGGTATCTGGCAGCCGCAAGGAGAAATCACATAAGCAAAGAAACGGCTGCTTCCCCCAAAAGCGCTCTTCCATGACTCCTGAAAGGAGGACACTCATCCTTGCCATAGAAAAGCACCTCCGCTCGTGTGGGCTCAGCTGGAACTGCAAGTACGGGGCCGAAAACAGTGAGAACTCGAATAGCTCTTACACTGGAGCCAGGGAGCTTTTCCCTCTAAGAATGGCGGTCTCCTTCTGGATCGTGATGTCTGCCAACCTTTGGCTACAAAGGTTCCTAATACCACCATAACTCAGAGAGTACATACTATCAAGTGGACGGCCCATGTCCTGCACCTTGTTCCTCACCTGGGCATCCCAGATGTTGTCCTCTGAGAGAACCATAGTAGCCAAAGGGGCTGTAAGGCCAAAATGGAGCTTCAGCCAATACCCTATGGCCCTATGCCACACCAGGGCCTCAATAGGGATCAGCCCACATTCCCTGCGAACAGCAGCACTGGAGGCATGGTTGGGCAATGCAAGCAGCAATCTTAAAAACATAGCCTGAATCCTTTCAAGGGTCAGCAACCTCCCAGCTGTCCAAAACTGGGCCCCCAAAAGGAGTTGCCCCAGGCACTTGGCCTTAAACACCTGTATAGCTGGAATAACAAGATGTCCCCCTTTGGTTCTGAAAAAACTACAAACTGACTTCCCTGTTAATTTGGCTTGCCCAATAGCTGCCTTGGCATGCGCTGTCCATAACCCATTGGCCTGGAAAACCAACCCAAGATATTTATAGGAGGTGACCTGCTCCAACTCGTACTCCCCCATAACCCATTTGTGTGTCTTCCTCCTAGACGAGAAGACCATTATCTTTGATTTGGTATAATTAATCTCAAGGAAGTTCTGTGAGCAGAATAGGTCCAAAGCTGCCAACTGCCTAGTAAGCCCTAGGCGTGACCTAGCCAACAAGATGATTTCATCTGCATAAAGCAGAATCGCAACCTCACGCTTCCCAATCCTAGGAGGACAGTTGTTAAAGGAAGTTACCATCGGGATAAGGCTGTTCAAATAGAAATTAAATAAGGCAGGGGCAAGTACACACCCCTGCTTGACCCCACGCTTAGTTGGAATTTCCTGGGATAGGGAACCATTGCAATCCAGTCTAACCCACAGAGAGGTGTTATCATACAGTCTTTGTATTAGCACAAGTAACCTCACATCTATGGATGTGAGGGAAAGCTTTTCCCAAAGATGGTTCCTAGAGACCAAATCAAATGCCGCATGCAAATCCACGAAGGCCGCAAAGAGCCCCGTGAAGTGTGAGAATTTGGAAATAAAATGGCTAAGCACAAAGTAATGATCAAAGGTAGAGCAACCAGTTCTGAACCCATTCCACTCATCCTCAAGTATTTTCCCCTCCTCCATCCATTCAGCTCGCCCAAAATCACCTTATAGACAGAGAGAAGCTCCTCAACATCCAACACTTCCTCAAGCTCGATCAGCCAGCTGGTACCCTCAGCAGAGAGTAACAGGGACTTGACCTGACCCTCAAGTTCAAGGTTCCACCTGACCTTGCGCTTAGCTAAGACAGGTGAAGGGGCCAGGACAAGGGCCCGTGCCCCTTCCAACCTAACAAAGCCACTTTTCACAAGAGCCATCTGGACTGGGAGGTGGTCACTGCCTGGCTGGAACACTACCGTAAACCAGCCAACCAGGGAGAGCAAGGATTCAGAAGCAGGCAGTAGATCTAACACACTAGCCCCCCACCCCCCGGGGATACATGGGTAAACTCACCAGGATAATCCTGGGGGGGACCTACCATTTAAGGTGATAATTCCTGCCGCTGCCAGAAGCTCTGCCAAAAGGCGTCCGCTCCTGTTGATGCCCCTGTCCTTAGAACACCTTTCTAGGGCAGAAGAGAGATCTTCCAGTATCTACGGCCCCTCGGCCTCGGCTAGAGACATGTCCGAGGACCCAAGGCGAACACTGAAATCACCAGGAAGGAGAATCCCAATACTTGGATAAGTCTCCTCCAGCACTGCAAGCAAACTGCTCAGTTCCTCCCAGAAGGAGACCCAAAGGATTGCTCCGATATACAGTCATAGCAATTGCACTATGCATTTCAGCTGTACTGCTGTTGCAGCTGTTGTTCCTTTCGCTCCTGGAACTCCCTTAGCTCAAAGCAAGCTAAGCTTGCTGACTTCTGAAACAGAAATTGTGATTGGTGATCCTACTACGTAGTTGATACATAAAGTTGCAGATGTGTGGTTTTATTTATTTATTTCCTCGACCTTCTTCTGTCCAGGCATCCCCCTCCCCCGTTTGAAAACCCTTGTCCTAAATAATTTGCTTTTTAGCATTTGCGTTTGTTTGTGCCATTTCTCCCTCACATTGAGTGGCTGAGATATGCCAAGTCCTCCTGACGGAGAGGTCACTTGCTTTTGGTGAGTGGAGCCAAATCTCCTGTACTCTCCATAATTACCAATCAATTTTGCATAAATAGCAAAATTAAGTCCCATTATTGTCACTTACCACAAAATTAAAGGAATTAATTAAACATGGAAAAAAGGCCCGGCGCCTGCCAGATCGTTACTTCCAAGAGATAAAAACAAATTCAGGGATTGCATGTGGGGAGGGAGGGAGGGAGAGGAGGAAAAAGAAATACCAGCTTCGCATCCAGAAGCTCATTGAACTATGGCAGTGGAAAAGATTCCACATAAATATTCTTGCAGAGCCAAGTGTTCTCGCTTGCTTTCTCCCCCTCTCCCTCTCCCTCTCTCTCACTCAGACAAGAGCACAGGTACTTCAATTACAGAGGCAAAACTCAACAGCTCTGAATTAAAGCTGAAATGGGTACCTGAGGCAGGTAATAGCCACATTTGGGGGTATAATTTCAGGTATACACATCAGTACCCAAACACGTTTTGAGTACTCAAACCCCCCAAATCTTGGTTTCTGGCTTTACTGAATACTCAAAATTACCCTAAAAACCAAAATAAGATCACCCCTGAAAACCAAACTAATACCAAAAAAATATCCAAAATTGGGATGAAATCAGTATTTTGATAGACCAGTTTGTCAGTATTTTGACATTTCAGTATTTTGGGTACCCAATCAAAATCCAGTTCAGTTACCAAAAAGCACCCAAAATGTTCATTTCTATTTGGGTACCGGCAGTTCATTGGGTTTACCCTTTTTTTGCGGATACTTCTTTCAGCTCCAGTCTGAACCAAACGCCTGACGAACCCAACTGCGAACCTTTAAAGGACTTTATTTATTATTAATTATTATTATTATTATTTATTAGCATTTATATAGCACCAGCGATGTACCTGGCGCTTTGAAAGAACTAGATAGACATGGTCCCTGCCCGAGAGCTTACAATCTAATTTAATAAATGTATTTATTTATATAATAAATAAACCATTGCCATAGTTACATTTACTTATTTAATAAAATTTAATCTCTCCCCCCCGCCCCCTTTCATGCCTCAGGCACCTCACGGCAGCTAACAACAATAATATAAAACAACAATATAAAAATGTATAAATACATAATATAACACTGAATCTGGGACTAAGAAACAAAACCCCACCCAACCCCCTCCCACTGCCCCTCTCCCCCACCAAATACCTGGCGGAACTTGACTTTCAAACATTCATCCAGTTCCTTTTTGAAGTCTCCTATGCTACTGGCCTGGACAGCATCTGCCAGCAATGAGTTCCATGATTTTATTGTACGTTCGGTGAAGTACTTTCTTTTATTTGTTTAAAATCTGGTCCCTGTTAACTTCATTGAATGACCCCTGGTTCTATTGGTTTTAGAAAGGGTAAATGGCAGCTCCCTAGTGACCTTTTCTGCACCTTTCATGATCTTGTAAACTTCTATCATGTCCCCTCTCAGTCATCTCTTCTCCAAGCGTTTACGAGGTGACACATGTTCCCAGAAATCAGCACAGAACAGAGACACCTGTTGGTCGGATGATAAATAAAGCAACAACATTCTATTTGCTTTCACCAGAGCACGTGTAGAATACAGATGAAAATACCCGCAAAAATTGGTATACTAATTCATGGGTATACTTATGGGTATACTTACAAAAATGGGTATACTTATGGGTATACTCAACAGTACTTGACTTGTTAACATTAGGCACTAAACAGGTACTGCCCAATGGGCTGCCTGATGCACCATTTTACCATTTTTTGTCCCAAACCTTTGACTTTTGGTACTGATTCTTTTTGTTACTTCATGTACCATTTTTCTGACTTCCTGTCTTGAGTTTTCCAAGTTCTGGTACTGGTTTACCAGATAGCTCCAATACAACCGGAACCCCCACCCCACGCCAACTTAGATTTTCTCAAAGGGATGCTAGTTTTGGAAATCTACCAACCTGGTTGCTGTGTTGGTCCCAATTATAAGAGAAACAAGATACAAATTTTTTAAGATGGTACCAACAGAAGTTGGTCCAACAAAAGGTATCATCTCAACCACTTCTGGAATTTCTATGAATGCATTTCATAGCCTTGATACTAGGGATGGGCGAACAGATCGCGGTTCGGGTTCGGCCGTTCGGTTCAGCAATTCGGTTAGTTTGCCNTTTACAAACTTTGCGGACGTTTTACATTGAACTTTGATGAGAATTGTAAAGTAGACTATCCAAAACCATCTCTGCTGAGTTTATATTGGATTATTGAGGGACTGATTTATTCAATGAATTAATTAGTTCTTTCTAATTTATCTCTCTTGGTGTTGGGGCTGACAGAGACTAAAATGGATGGAGAGCTCTTAAGAAATATCAAGTCCAGTCCCCTGCACTAAGGTAGAATTAACTAGGTCTGTTGTTCCTATGAAATTGTGGTATTACTAACCTGCAATGCACAGACTCAATAAACAAGTAAAATATTAACGTCTGATGTTTATGAAGATTTGGAGACTTTACGTAATCCATCTCTGTGGAGAATGCAACGCACACAGAATTTCAAATGTCCTTTCTCCCAGGGTGCGGGAAACTCAAACTGGCATCTCTTTAATCTGAAACAATGCCGTTCCTCCTCTTAGTTGTCACTGGTCCTGCCCATCAACTTTACAGAAACTTGAATTCAGTAGTCAACTTAGCACATTAGCTTGGATGGTTTCTGCCGTGAGTGTACCAAATAAGAAATATAATCATTTTTTTGCCCAGTACATGAATGGCTTTTGTTATCTTGTACCAGTCTCCCAACATCGTCTGGCATGTTCTGGGTTCACAAGACAATGGGAATGATTAACCCCTCATTAAAGCAGCGAGAGAAAGAGCAAGCTGAATGGGAAGGAAATGAAATTGATACTGGATGCCCCAACTCATTCACTGCTGGGAGTGACTCACTTTAGGGCTGATGTGGCAGCATCTGTTGCTGTGCCATGATTCCATTCCGCCATTTCGGAATTGCCCGCACCACACCGCGGCTTTTCTGCGGACATTCCGCCGGCATTCTGCAAATTGTGGAATTGCGGAAAAATTGCAGAAACTGTCAGAAAACCACTGTTCCGCTATTTTGTGGCGCTGGCGGAATGGCGGAAGTAGCGAAAATGTCATGTTTCCACTATTTTGCGAAGTCTGTGGAAGTAGCGGAATGAAATTAGCAGAACTGAGGAAGTAGCGGAATGAAACTAGTGGAATGAAAGCTTCTGCCACGCCGTACCACTAATTGCAGAAACGCTGTTTCCGGCAAAAATAGCTACCACTGCGACATTCCGCTACAGCCCTAACTCACTTTAGCGAGCTTGGGATGAGCACCACTCTCAGAGAACAAAGGAAGGTAACACCTAAGCAGGAGGAAACTGAAAGCTAAAAGAGGTAGGAGGTGTGCGGGTGTGCTTGTGAGAGAGGATTATTTAGCTGCTGAAAGTAGGGATGAAATGAGAATGAATTTGATTCACTCATAGAATCACAGAGATGGAAGTTCGGAAAATCACAACTACAGCATCTCTGACAGATGGGCCGTCCAGTCTCTGTTTGAAAACCTCCAGGGAAGGAGAGCCCACCCCCGCCCTAGGCAGTGTCTGTTCCACTGTCAAACAGCTGTTACTGTTAGGAAGTTCTTCCTAATGTTTAACCAAAATTTGCTTTCTTGTAATTTGAACCCATTATTTCTAGTCTTGCTCTCAGGAGGAAAAGAGAACAAGTCTTTGCCGTCCTGTCTGTGAAAGCGCTTTTGGGTAGTGGAAGACCGCTGTCATGTCTCACCTTAGGCTTCATTTCTCTAGGCTAAACATACTCAGCTCCTTCAACTTTTCCTCATAGGTCTTGGTTTCCAGAACACTGACCATCTTTGTTACTCTCCTCTAAACCTGTTCCAATTTGTCAGTGTCCTCCTTAAAGTGCAGTGCACAGAACTAGCACGGTACTCCAGATGAGGTCTGACCAGCGCAGAATAGAGTGGAACTATTACATCTTACGACCTGGAAATGATGCTTCTGTTAATGCAGCACAGAATTGCATTAAGCCTTTTTTGCAAGTACAGCACCCTGCTGCTTCATGTTCAGCCTGTGATCAACTACAATCCCTGGATCCTTTTTTTCACATGTATTGCTGCCGAGCAAGGTATCCCACACCCTGTATTTGTAAATTTTATTTACTTCTTTACCTAAATGTAGAACTTTACATTTCTCTCTGTTGAACTTCATTTTGTTAGTTTCAGCCCAGTTTTCCAGCTTATCAAGATAATTTTTTNTTTGACTCACAAAAGACAATGGTGGATATTTGGTATATCAGAACATCCTTTAAATCCACAGGAATCTTCATAAGGTGGAGAATGCTTTGGCAAGAGCTCTAATGTTGAGTGCTGGTTCTGAGACTGCTAGCTCCTGATCCTAAAAAGCATAATTCAGGACCTTGTGGTTATGACTAGAGAGATTTAGATACCACCAACTTGGATACAAAAGAGGTTAATGATAACTCCTTAGATAAAGTAGAACAACTAGTGTGGAGGACCTGGGGTCAAACCGGTTCTCCTGATGATTATTTGCAATCATTTTTAGATGTTGAAAAAAAGAAATGGTTTTCTTTCTCAGAGATTTGCTCTGACATAACTAATTGGACAAGGTTGGAACAGAATCCCAGCCTAATGCTGGAGTTCACAAATAGATCAGCCCAAGGACTTATGAGATCAAATAGTTGACGCTCAGTTAAGGGTAAGTTGCCAAGATCCTTTCTGTCTTGGAACATAGAAGGTTATAAGTCTAAGATGGCAGATAAAGAATGGGTTACATTTCTTAAACATTATGAGATACTTTTTTTCCCCAGGAAACCTGGTTGACTGCTGCTGATTCTTCCCTTTTAGACATGCTTGGTTATAGGGTCTTTTCAGTACCAACTATTAAAATTAAGAAGAAAGGCCACCCACTCGGTGGTTTGGCTGCATTGATTTCTTCCTCCCTTTCATCGCATGTCCAGATTTTACTTTGCAAATAGGACAATTGTTTGATACTTGAATATTCATTAAACTGTGCCATCACTTTGTTGATGGTTAATATCTATATCCCCCCTAAAGGGGAATCTAATTTGGCTCAGATCTAATTTGGGATAGATCATCTAGATAATCTGTTGGAAATGATAGACGCTACATATCCAAAAGCTTGGTATTCTTAGTAGGAGACTTCAGTGCCAGAATTGGCTCTCCTGCAGCTCATCAGATGAAGATATGGACTTTATTTATTTATTTATTTATTTATTTATTTATTTATTGGCCACCTATGGCCGCCTATGGCATCCAGGGGCGGCTCACAACAAATAAAGCAATATTAAAATACATAAAACATCNGCATTCGCCCATCCCTACTTGATACACCAATGGGACTCATTAACACTATTTATCAAGTCCTGTTTTTAACAAAACTTCAGAATGGGAGGGAAAGAGAGATGGGGTGAATTTTATGGTGAATAAATTTGAGATTGAGAAAATGAGAAGAAAAAAAACACTACAGCAGCTCTAATGAAGATACATCAACAGACTGCCTTCAGAAGGTACAGTAACGAGACAAATGCATTACGGGCCCGGCACAGAGTGTTTGAAAGACACTTGCAATTACAGCTGCTACGGAACAATGAAATATATACTGTGCCTTAAATAAACTGAAAAAATGATAACTAACCTCTTTTAACTGCCATGGTGTAGTCGAGATCTTCATATCTTTCTTAATGAGATTTTTATTGCCAATGTAAATTTGTCTTGAACTGAATTTTTGTCTTGGGAACTCTGAATTATGTTAGCCCGTGTTGTTCCTGGTAAGGATGCCACCTTCCATGCACGTTTTTTTAAAATGCTAAAATGGCTCCTTCTGGCAAACCGAAAGCAATTGAAGTTCCATTTAATTAGCTGCCTTCTGTAAATATGCCATTACTCTTTCTCACTCAGTGCTGGAGTTATATTTACAGAGGGAACAGAAAGCAACAATTATTTTGGGCTGTAGTTAGTCAGTATTAGTTAATGCCTGGATGTAATTGAGAGGGAATTAAAACAAGTGTATTCTTTGGCGGGAAAAGGAAGACTATGAATCACCCTGTGAGGAGAAAGTACCTGGATTTACAGTCACAAGCTGAAATGCAGACAGACTTATAATTTTAAAAAATCAAATATTGGTCCCTACAGGCTTTTTAGGGGGTTGTGATGGGTCAATTAGCCTAAATTATGCTTTTTGAATGAAAAGTGATTCTTCTGAATTAATCTTAACTCTGTTAAGTGCTGGTATGGTGTCAAGGAACCTACACCTGCACAGCAGGATGTACTAGGTGACCTCTCAAGTTTCCTTCCAGACCTAGAATACTATAAATGCCTCGCAGAGAGAAAAGATAGACTCACTATCGCTTTGAGTCTTTAAACTGAGATCAAATAGCTTTTGAAAATATGTACTGTAATCCAACTGGGAAAAATTCCTGGACTTCTATATTCAGGCTATCAGAACAGTGCTTAATTGGTGGCACCCATCACAGTCATCATCTGACTCATGGTCCCTGGAGAGGTACAAAGATGCCATCCACCAGCCAGGAGGGCACCAGACCACAGTTAGCGCCAGATGCTGAGGTGTCATACATCAGCTAGGATAGCATCAGGTTGTCAGGCTCCAGGGGTGGAGCCAGGGAAAGGGAAAGGGGAAAGGGGTGGNTTCTTAAGACTTCAATTATTAGGCTTAAGAACGCGCCGCTCCAAAGCCCCGTGTCTCCAGCCGCCGCCGGCAACGGGGAGAATGCCACTTCCGGCAGCTTTCCTTTAATGCGGTGTTTGGGAGGCACTTCAGCGCGCCCTCGTTTAAAAGCAGCCTAGCTCACATTTTACCATCTTGTCAACAAGGATATCATGGGGGACTTTGTCAAATGCTTTTCTGAAATCAAGATATATTACGTCCATGGCATTCCCATGATCCACTAAACTAGTAACTCAGACAAAAAAAGAGATTAGATTAGTCTGGCATAATTTATTCTTGACAAAGAAGAATAGAAGAAGGACAAATATAGAACCCTGCAGGACACCACAAGGGAGGTCCTGATAGGACAACAAGCAATCTTCCATCACCACCGCCGCTGGGTTCTCCCTCACATGAATGAAGGGCAGTCCCAGGCAGTTGGGCACCCCTTCCAGATCTGCACAGACATGGAAACAACACCTCATGATCGACCATATCAAAAGTCATTGAAAGACCTAACATGGTGAACAGGGCACATTTCCCTCTGTCAATCTCCAGGGGTAGATCATCAACAAGGCCACAAGTGCAGTCTCCGTGTTATATCCCTGACAAAAACCTGACTGAAATGGATCCGTGAATCTGAAAGCACTGAGATGAGCCTGAAGCTGCCAGGTAACCACCATTCAATAACCGGGAGGTTCGAGACAGGGCGATAGCTGGCCGGGGAGTCGGACCACCGCAATCTAAATAAATAAATCAATTACTGTATTACTGCCACATTCTGTTTTCTGGTCCATTCTCTGATTAACACAGCAAGGACTAAAAGTCCATTTAACAGGAAAGACAAGGAAGGGAAAGCTCCAGGCAAACCGGATCCCTGTGCCGCTGCTGAAGTTACAAAATTAGCGAGTTGAACAGAAGCCAGCATCGCCCACTTGAAACAGAGGAAAGGCTGCCAAAAAGAGAAAGACCTCGCCATAATGTAAAATAACTGTATTCAGTCAGTGCTATTTACATGTCTATTTACTCTGCTTTGCAATTAAGCACTTCTGATGCTTTTGAAATCTAGTGTTATCGTTGAATGCGGAGGGTGTCACGGGCACAAAGGCAGCCTAATGAATGGATGTGAGGGGAGGGTTTGTGGAGGAGGGCCATTACAAGTTAAAGCTGGAATGTGTTCAAAGGATGCCATAGAGAACAGGACCTAGGGGAAATGGAAATGTTGGAGGGCAGTGGCAGGAAGCAGGCAGAAGCAGTCAAGCTGTACCCACGGCACTGTGTATGGGACACAGACTGTCGACAGTTCAGGCTGTTGCAGATTGTATTAGCCATGGAGTAACCCGAGTTTAAAAGCTGGGAAGGAATGAGGTTTGCCTAGTATTTAAACAAGTGTCCGCAAAAACAGTATACCCATCATATTTCTGGTAGTTGAATTGACTTGAAAGGTTCTGGTACTTTTCTGTACCCAAACCATGCTCCGATCAGGTCCCCAAAATACCAGCATACTGACCTACCCAAATACTAGGGCTGAAGTTCAATTCTTGGTTTCTCGTGTTTCTCAATGAGAAATCACAATTCTCATCTCATTCTTGTAAAAAAGCACGAGATGCGAATCGACTGGATTCTCACCAAGGAACATGAGAATCTCGGGGGGGTGGAATACCCAGTGCTGATGGGTGGCGGGAGGGAAGAGGAAGTCAAGCTGTTCCCGCCCCAGCTCTCTTACCTTGTCTGTGTGACGGGGAGGGATTTTTAAGGGAAACACAGACCCAGCCAATCCCACACTCTGCACCTGCGTTGAACGAGACTCCCGGGGGAGAACGGTGCACACAGACTTGCAAGTGGAAAAAGTACCCCTCAGGTCTCGGTGTGGCCAATATCCTATTAAGGAAAGGGACCGTATCATCACAGGGGTGAGGCACGTCGCAAGCTGTGTGTGCAGCCCTTCTATAAGCCCCCCAAGGGGGCACTGCCCCTGCTTGTTCTCACTCGCGTCTCCACTCAGTCGTGCAGGGGTCAACACACCACGTGATAGGGAGGTAGTGGTAGGGAAGGGGAAAGCACCCAAGGACAGTTGTGTGGTCAGGGGGAGAACTCCACACATACACAAGGGGGCAGGAGATGAAGTGCTGTTAGGGCGGGGGGCCCGCAGACAACAAGGGCTAGTGCCCACACCCACACCCCT
>QEPC01014177.1:2147542-2162315 GCA_003113815.1 Sphenodon punctatus | reverse complement strand
CTGGGCATCTAAATGGCAAATGAGATTTAATGTGGACAAGTGCAAAGTGATGCATGTAGGGAAAAATAATCCAAACTATGCGAACACAATGCTGGGTACTGAGCTAGGAGTTACCACTCAGGAAAAGGATCTGGGGGTGGTTGTGGACAATACAATGAAATCCTCAGCGCAGTGGGCAGCAGCAGTCAGAAAAGCAAACAGAATGTTAGGAATTATTTAGAAGGGGATAGAGAATAAAACTGAGGATGTCATAATGCCTCTATACAAATCAATGGTGCAGCCGCACCTCGAATATTGTGCGCAGTTCTGGTCGCCCGATCTCAAAAAAGATATCGCTGAACTAGAAAAGGTACAGAGAAGGGCAACAAAAATGATCAAGGGCATGGAAGGGCTCCTGTATGAGGAGAGGCTTGGTAGGTTGGGGCTCTTCAGCTTAAAGAAGAGACAAGTGAGAGGAGATAGGATACTTACCCTCTCAAGATAGTTGTGGGGGGAGGGGCTTTCAGACCAGCCGTTCCCCGTACATATTTAGACTGTGCATTTTCCACCCACCACAGAGTCCAAATATGCGTAGGGGGGGGCATGTCTAAAAGTGGCCCCATCTTTGGAATCATTTGGAAATCGCTGAATTTTGGTGTCTTTGACTAGGAAATGGGAGTTTCCGAAGTTCAGGAAAGGGCAGCCATTCTTTGAAAAACTTCAGAAACTTCAGAAGGGCCTGCATGTCTGGGCTGGAGACACTCCCAGACGCTTCTGGAAACAGAGCCATATTTAGTAGGCAGGAGGAGTGGAAGGGGACAGTTGCATCATGGGGTGAGGCAGACTTTGACTCAATTGGCTGGCCAAGCCAGATGACTAGCTTTATTGGTACAAGCTGCAGTCAATAGAAAGAGAAGTGCCAAAAAACAAAATTGGCACACACTTCCCAGAGCCAACCCATTCTCTGATGAATTTGTCTGCATGCTGCTACACTGCTAACTGTGACTAATCGGCTGAATTGGGCTGAGTTGCTTGCAGTCTGAGTGGTTGATTCAAGTTGTCTTCTTTTACCAAGGGTCCTTTGGATGCCTCCTGGCAGGGGCAACATGCCAGGTTGTTCTTTAAAAAATAAGAATTGGGTGCTGCCAGGCCATCTGGGGTGCTTGTTTGCTCAGTTTGGCAGTCAGACAGCAGCACCATGAGCCGCCCACAGGGCTCTCTCTGCCTGACTGTTCCCCTGGACTGTGTCCTTAGTCTTCCCAAGTTACCAGTGCCAAACCAATCCATGCCAAGAGGTTGCCAACCATTGCCCACCCACCTGAACTGCAACTGCTGCACATGGCAACACCAGCTGAGGCGTCAAGTTGGCGCTGAAGTTTTGCGAAGTTTCTGAAGTTTTCCGACATTCAGTGCTTCAGTTTCCAAAGTCTGAAGCTTCAGTAAGAAGAACACTGAATTGCCTCCGAGTACTTGGACTGACTATTCGGAACCTCGAAAATAGATCTGAATACCCAGAAATACTATTCAGTTCAGACTTAGTGCATACACACACTGGAGGAGTGCCCCAGTAGGGCCCATTCCATCTTCTGCCCCAAGGCCCATTCCCATCTACCAACACCCCCACAATGTAGGATGCCCATCCACTGAGATACCTCATCTGTGCAAACCTTCTGAACAGAGCAGATAAAAGTGTTGCAATTGGTTTTTTTAACACAAGGAAATATGGTTCTTTAAAAATTAATTGTGGAAAAAATCCCTGTTCTCATGGAAATATTTTTATTTCCTGAAAATTATTACTAATTTTATTTGGAATTTTTCTACTTTTTTTTTATTTTGAAAAAACACCACCAATGCCTACCTCCAAAACATTAGCAAACAAAATGTACTGAAACACTCATGTTTTTGGCTATTGGAAACCAAAGTTTACCAGCCTTTTTGCCTTGCCTCTGCAAAATGTGGGATCTGAACCCGACTCCCTTTCAATCAGCCAAGGGCGATAGATGAGATCACCCGTCCCTTCGGAATGACACTCGCCTATCTCTTAGGATTAACTTACGTGTTCAACTGCTGTTCACATTGAACCTTTCTCCACTTTGGCCTCCAAATTTCTCATTTGAATATTTGTTACTAAGAACATAAGAATATAAGAAGTGCCAAACTGGGTCAAACCAATGGTTTATCTAGTCCAGCATCCTGTCTCCGACAGTGGCCAATCACGGTGGCTTGGGAGAAGCACCCAAAAGATGACAATGGGGGATTCATTCCCTGTTGTTTCCCCCCAGCTCCCATCATCTTCCCTGATCCTGACTGGCTAATAGCTGCTAATGGACCGATCTTCCAGGAACTTGTCCAAACCTCTTTTAAACTCAGCTCTAGTACTGGCCCTTACCACAGCTTCTGGCAGTAGATTCCACAACCCAATTATACATTGAGTGAAAAAATATTTTATTTTATTTGTTTTAAACTTGCCACCCATGAATTTCACGGGTGTCCCCTAGTCCTAGTATTAGCTGAGAGGGTAAGTAACTGCTCCTTACCCTCTCAGCTAGTACCATACCTCTCACCCTCTCATGGCTCTCTCACGCATTTCAGGGCAGGAGTTTGCACCCTGATATGTGCAAGAGAAGCTGCGGCAGATCCCTGTTCGCACTGGCTCTTTTCCCGTCGGCCGGCTCCTCCACGTTGCCGCGTCTTCCCTCACACCTCCCGCTGCCATCACTGCTGACGCAGGTGGGAACACAGCCTCAGAATGTGGCCTTTGTTTCAACCCTAGTATGCACTATGTACAGGGGTGTAGCTAGGGGGGAATGGGCAGACTATGAAATTGTCCCTTTCTGGGGCACTCAACTCCAGCATGCATATACATTCTACATGTGTGGGGGAATGTATGTAGCTACACACCTGGTACTTTAGATGCTGCCCTGTACTGAATCCAGGGATTTGGTGAATTTAGGGTGAAGAGGTTCTATAGTGGAACTGAAACAAATAACTAATTTGCTACCTGTAGTCAAACTCCAAAATTTAAAGTAGTCTGTAAAGTACCCTGCCCAATTCATACCCAATTATTGAGTTGTGTACCTGTTTACCTGAAATTCTGGATATTATTGTTACTGATTTTCCATTCTACTGACCAATTTTCCATTTTACCAACCGATTCCTATGTACCGTTTCCTTTTCTTCCCATTTGTTTCTGAATGTTCCTGACCATTTTCCTACCTTGGTCCATGATGAAAACGGAAAACTGGTAATGGAAAACCAGAAAATCAGTAATAGAAACTGGAAATTCAGTCAGTTGGGTAACCCATCAGATACCAATGGCGTACTACTTCACACCGGTCATTCCCGAGTCGAACCAGGTGTCATAATTCCGATGGGTATACCCATTTTGGACTCTATTCTAAAAAAGATGCTCTGTCTTCAGAAAGGGCCCTTTCGCCAACCTCAGTGAAGCTAAATGACTTGCTATAGCTCTGGTCTTGAGATTTTATGCCCGTTGGCAAGTGTCCTCTGCCCCAGCTGGAATACCTTGCCTTCATTACTGCTCTGTCCAATCCTTTTTAGCAACTGATTAAGGAGGCTGGACACCTGGCCCTTGCCTTCCCAGTTGGGTGCTGCTTATCATCCTTGTCGCTAGAAATTGCTTTGCAGTCGGGCTGCATCACATTAGTTAATATGTCACAGTTGACCAGTTCTTTAGCACTACCCTCCAGGAGCTATTTCCATTGCCCGCTGTCCTTGCTAGTCATTTTGTGCAATAATGCTCAGGCCAAAAGTCAGAACACCTGCATTCCATCCTCCCCGGCTCCTACAACCTACTCTCATCACTTAGTGTTGATTTAGGTGCTACCTCCTCCTGTCCTCCTTAATTTCTGCTCCCTGCCGTGCACATAGCAAATGATGATGCATTACAATATCCAGGTGCCCAGGGCTTCAGACTCTTCATGATATCATCAGTGGAAAAAAAAGATTTTGCATTGAGAGTCAGAGCCAGCATCGCAGTGGTGACAATAACCATTCCTGTGTAATTAAAAAAAAAATCATAAAATGTCATCTCTGTGCAGCAAATTGGAGATTAAGAAAAACAGCATTTCCAACATCAAAAGAACAGAATTATAACCAAGGGAAGACAGGAGGGGAGGGGGTGGATACCCAACCCAAAACATAGATGATTATTCTTACAAGGCAAGTTTGTTAAAGTACCAGCTGCTCACACACAGTAGAAGCGAGCACCAGTTTCCCGGTTAATCTGCTTAATTAATTAACTGCCATTGTACCAAATTTCCTGAAGCTGGGCTTACCATTGGAATCAATTGAAAAGTGCTTCCAGGATGGGGGGTGGGGCAGGAAACACGCCTCAAAACTCAGCTAAAAAGACTTTTCCGATAAGTAATTCTAAATAAGAGCCTGCTAATTAAACATTAGAGTAAGGCGAGAGTGCGGTTGTATCGTCCCAAATATAAGAGAAGGAAACAAAGGAATTAAGATGATGCCTCTTATTGTATCAGCTTCAGGTGGTAAGAGTTCACAAACCATGGAGCTATACTAAGCCTTTCAGGGGATGATGGGGAGCAAACCCCCAAAATTTTGTCTAAACCCCCCCACTCTTCTACCCTTCAAACAACCCCTCAATTTCTCAGAACCGAACATCAAGGGCAAACTCTCCACAATCCAGGGCACGACCAGAAACAAAACTCTGCCAGAAAAGCAAGTATAATACCAGGAAACAGCTTAATACTCCAGCTCTTCTCAACATTCCTTACGGTAAACCATTTAAAGGTCAAGGCGGCCTGCACATGCACACCAATCACACCATGGACTGTACTTCATTCAGAACACTAAATAGCTCCATGGAAACCATGTTGGTTAAACCAAACTATCTTTATGTTTGCAACTCCCCTTACTCAGAAAACAAAAACTCAGTATGGACAAGAATGTCCAAGCACCCAAGGCTGGCAACTCCTAGTCTAACCACACCATTTCTGATCTCTCCGAACAACATCTTGAAAAGATGGGCCTGGGAAATGAAATTCAAAATTGTATTGAATTTTTTTAAATGGATTCAATAAAGACAAGGGCTTCATGTGACACTCGTAGGCTGTTTTTTAAACAGAACGCAGTAGGTGGGTGGAAGGGGGTGGTCGCAGTGGATGGAGGTGGGTGTGCTCCCATTCCCGTAGGCACACACCCATCTCCACCCATGGAGTATTGGGCATTGGAGCCCATGTCTTCTTTGTGTGTGGATGATAGGTGGAGGTGGGTGTAGCGCGGGAGCACACACGCATCCGCACTCATCCCCTGCGGCTTTCACACGGACCTCCCCACTCATCCCCGCACAGTAAAACTGGGTGGAGATGGGTGTGGGTGTCTCGTGTGAAAAGAGCCTAAAAAGGTGCAACTAGCAGAGAGGCTGTTGTTTAAACCGATACCTGCTGTTTTCCCTTCATTGTTTTCCAGTGGTTTGAATTAACTAGGGATGGGTGAACCAATCGCGGTTTGGGTTCAGGCGTTCGGTTCGGTCAGGTTTGGTTCAGACGTTCGGTTCGGTCATTCAGTCCAGTCACCGAGTTTGGGTTTGGGCATTCGGTTTGGTCAAGTTCGGTTCAGTCGTTCGAAAAAAGTATCGCGAGAGCCCGTGATCATGCCGGAAACAGGAAATTCGAGTGCGTGTGGAGCTTGTGTGGGTGAGAGCGTGCGTATGTGTGTGTGGCTGTTCGGTTCGTGTGCTCTGTGTTTGGTTTGGCTGGCTGTGTTTGTTTTGGCGTATTGTTGGTGAGTGTTTGTGGTGGGTGACTGACTTGACTGTGTGGCTGGTGTTGGCTTGGTTAAAAAAATAAATAAATAACGCAGAAGATGCCGGTCATTCTGATTAAACGCCAGGGGGCCAAGTTGGTGGCCCCAGAGCCGGTGGTGGAGGAGGAAGAGGTCGCTGCCCCAGCCCCTGGACCTTCGGTGGCGGAGGTCCCAAAGCCAGTGGTGGAGGAGCAAGTGGTGGGCGCAGGAGGTGCTGCCAGGTTTGTAAACTTTTTTTTACTTTGAGGTCAATAAAGGCTCTATCGGTTAGAGCGAGCTCACTGGTGTGCGGGTGGGTGCGTGGGTGGTGGGCATCATTCAGGCATAAACAGTGGACATCAGTCGGTAGCAGCGGATGTCTTCCACAGAGAGAGAGGGTACTGTAGTGTGGGGGACTCTTCCAGCAGTCAGGGGTGAGCACGAGCAGCACCCCCCCAAACATGTGCCAGGCTATCAAGGATCTCCACTCTCCAGTTGCCATCCCATTCCCTACAAACCCCCAAATAAGGGCAGGATCTGCACGTGCCAGTCACCAGGGTCTTCCAGGGTCTTCCAGTTGCCATCCATAGTGCACCAAGGAGGGCAGGATTTGCACGTGCCAGCCAGCCAGGGTCTCCCAAGGAGGGAGAACTAGAGGCATCATCATAAATGCATGAGATTACTTAGGTGTTGTTTATGTGTTCCTGTTTCAGAAAGGAATCGGATGCCGGTGCTGGTGCCACGCTGTGCAGGACACTCAGACAGAGGTCGCCAGTGCCACCCCCAGACATTGAGCGGAAGTTTTATATAAGGAGAATGGGTTCACCATCTACAAGGTAAGGCATGGGGGCTGGAACTACAGGGTATGCATGCATGCATTTCCCTCTATGACCTGTTATGAACGGAAGTCCCCTGCAGAGAGAGATTGCCGCCCACCCACTTGTGGAGACAGAATGCAGGCAGGATTTGACACAGACCATTGATCTGATGCAGTATGGCACTTATTATGTTCTTATCTTTTTATGTTCTTTAGACTTTCCAGAAAAGATTCAAAAAGGCCAGGGAGGGGGCAACATCGGGCCTAATTGCCCATATCGAGAAGGCCCATGGGCAGAAGGTGGCTCGGATGCAGGATTCTGGTGGCATGGCCGTGGAGCAGCAGAAGAAGGGGGGGAAGACAAGCCAGAAGCAGCGCCACCTGCAAAGTCTTTCCCCCCACCTCCTCCAGTTCTGATGTGGAGCCCTCCCACCCCAGGAGCAGGAGGAGTCTTTGGCGGCAAGGGCCTTTTGGGACCAGGTGCAGGGGACCAGCCGGGACTTTGTGGCTGCCCTCCAAGTAATGGAGAACCGACTGGTGGAACAGTTCCAGGCGGTCGAGTTACAGGAGAAGGTGGAGGTGTACTTGGAGTACGTCTCCACCGAGAGGGCCGACCTGGAGCTCTTCCACCAGTCAATCTCCAACTGGCGGGTGGCCGTGGCAGGGGCCATAGAATATGCCATGGAACGTGGCTATGAAATGTCGGCAGGTGCGCCCCCTGCCTCTAGGTCCCCTGCACCACTTATGCCTTCCCCCAAATTCCGGGGAGCAGGCCCAAAGACTTAGTGCATAAGTTTCCTTTCTATTTTAAAACGTTTGGTTTTTGTTTTATAATTTTGTTGTTGTTGTTGTTGTTGTTGTTGTTTTGTTAAGTAAAGTTATATTTCTTTTTATTGTTATGAGCTGACCTGTCCAATGTTTTAATCCTCTGTGTTTAAGTTCTGGCTGGCAGGTGGCAAAATCGCATACAGCTTGTCGATCCCTACCAGCAGCATCTGCCACCCCATGGCGTAGCATAGTTATTAACCCAAAGATGTGCTGTGCCAGCAGCAGGGTCTAAACATGTAGACAGCCCCCCAGGAGGTGCAAGGCTTGTGTTTGTGTAGGTGGGTGTGACAGAGAGAAAGAGAGACAGGCTCCTTGGCAGCGGGCAGCAGGCGGTGGGAGCTGGTGGTCGGAGGGGCTTATTTCCAGAAGCTTGAGCGGGCATCCACGGGTGGGTGTGGAGGAATAGGCTGTAGCCTGTTGGGGGGGCAGGTTGGTGTGCAGGCACCGGGTTTCCGGATGCAGTGGAATGGAATGCAGCCCCCAGTGGCTGGAATGATGGTCCCAGAATCTAGCCCAATCCCGACTGCCCCTGGCATGGGATGGCGTGTGCCACTGCACCATCACTCCTTGTCCAGGGGCAGCTCGGGGAATCCCAGCAGCAGAAGTTTCACCTTCAAGAAGAGCAACTGCTCCACCAACTTGGCCCCCAGTCTCAGGCGGTGCTGGGAGCAAATGTCCCCCACCACAGAGAACACCCGCTCACTGGTTGGTGGGCAGGACAATAATCCCCTGGCCACTTTGGACAGGGCCATCCACATGTTGATCTTGCCGGCCCAGTAGGCTGAGGGATTGCTGCTGGGATCAATGCACGGCTCCTCATTCAGGTATGTCTCCATGGCTGTTGAGGCACCATCATACTCCCTCTGGTAGCTCTGGGTGGGTTTATCTAATATTATATATATATATATATATATATATATATATATATATATATATATATATATATACACTAAATATAACTGCTATTAACTATTCTAAAACCTATTGAAGTAAATGGAATATCCTAATAATTAACTACAAAGGCCTTGTCCTACAAACACACTGTATCTCTATCTCTATAACTAAGCGAACTACTATGTATATCTATAGTAACTGTCTATCTAATAACTATCTATCTCTATATACAATATTACACAGAGGGAAACATAAAGAACACAGGGAGGGGTATAAAACTGAAATTAAAATCAATCTAATAATAATCCTACTCTAAATAAATCCAAAACTTAAAACAGGGGAAGGGAATCAGGGATGGAATAAGAATGAGAGGGAAAAGGATTCAATAGAGAAGGGAGGAAGATTGAACACAGGGAACGCAGGGAGGGATAAAAACAAAAAATAACACCTAAATCTATCTAATATAATCTAAATAAATGATAATATGGAGGTAGATGGTTTGGATGGCTGAAATGGGAGGAGGATGGCAGTGGATTAGGAATAGGAAGGAACAAAACTGCTGGGAGAGGGAGCCTTCTGAAATGCCTGCTGTTCAGGAACAGTGACTAGCTAGAAGGTGTTGGGAAGGGGGGAGGCAATCAATTTTGTTTCTTGCTGCGCCCGCCTCACCGCAAGCCCCATTAGCTCCGTGCAGCCTAGCCCATGGCCAATCGCAGACTGCGAAGTCAGTGGTCTGAGACGAAAAGGGATGGTGATTGGGTAAGCTAGCTGCTACTCCAAGCCTCAGAATCAACAACAGTCTGCTTCAAAAATATATATATAATGTTCCTATACAGACTCAGGAATATATTAGGAGAATGAGTCCATACAATATACAATCAACTTGTAAAAGTTATGGTGGTTCAAAAGTACATAAGCCCAATGTTTCGCCAATACAATTGGCTCCTTTCAGGGGTGTTCAAAAGCTTCTTTCTCTCTATTGTAAACAGTAGCAGATAGAATCAATAAAACACAGGCACAATGTAACATACAAACAGTAATAAATAAGCAATGCTTAATTTTCCCAGAGACAATTTCAAATAGGTTTCAATAAACAAATTGTTTTAGCATAATCGTGCTATTTAATATATGCAAAAATACCAGCAGTTCTGTAGTTTCTATACAAGAGACAGAATTCTTACCCCTAAGGACTATTTGCCAATATATGAGGACAGGTTCGTCAACCCTCCTTTTCACCAGTTCAATGTAGTTAAGAAAACCTTACTAGGCAACCTCAATAATACAGTACAGACCAGTCACCTTGCAAAAGGAACTCTTTAGTTTCCACAAAACAACAGAGTTCTTACCCTAGGGGGCTGTTCACCAATGTGTGATGGCAGACCTGCCAATCTCCCTTTGCAACCACTTTGGTGTAGCTTAAATCTTTATAAGCCTCCAAGCCTCTCCACCTCTGGTGCCTGGAAGTCTTCTCCTCAGCTGACTCCCCCTCCCTGTCACATTTTGCCTTCCAGTGACACGTTTTTGCCACCCAAACTCACCCGAACATGATCCAAACTGACCAAACTGTTTGGTCATTTCGACGTTCGGAATTGAGTTCAGTTCGGGTTCAGGTTCAGGTTCGGTCGTCCGAACAGGCCGAGTTCGGGCCGAACTCCGAACTTCTGAACCACGTTTGCCCATCCCTAGAATTAACAATGATTTTCATTTTCCCCCCATCAGCCTCCTTCCGAAACAATTGCTACCACACCTCACCTGCATTCATTCAGTTGTAGTTCTGGCTTTCAGTAGGATTAGGAAGGGTTCTTTGCGTCCCAATAGCTTGCATACTCTCACCAACAAAAGTTGGTCCAATAAAAGATATCGTCCATATTCTTTTTTTCTCAGCTAAATATTGTGTCATAACTCCTAGATATTTATTTATCTCCTGCAGCCTCTCATCTATGGAGACTCGGACAGCTTACATATAAAGCGATACAATAAAATCATCATAATAAATAAATATACACAAATACAAAATATATAAAATACACAATAATATCCCAGATCTGCAATAAACATTCCCCTCCTACCCTTACTAACCTGCCCCACCCCTCCCCCCACCAAATGCCTGGCAGAAAAGCCAGGTCTTATAGTTACACCAGAAGGCAAGGAGATCTGGGCTGAAGTGAATCTCCACCTAGAGGGCATTCCATAGAGATGGTGCAGCTGCCGAGAATGTCCCACCTGTTTGCTGAAACAGATTGTTGATGTCCAATTTGTGAATATTTGAAATAGGGCTAGTATGAAGCGGCTTTTCTGTTATCGCAAAAACGAAACGGCTGTTGGAATTCCGATTGATCCGAATAATCAGTCAGAATTCCAATCCGACCTTTGGCGTATGTGCATAATGGGGTCTGCATGTGCATATACAAAAGGACTATTACCCACTCCCATCACGACACTCCATTGGAACAATTGCTCATTCCAACTACAACCGGAATAAAACAAACTGACCAGATCCATCAGAGATGGCATCTGGTCAGAAATTTATTTTCCAATCTAATTTGAATGGTCTTTGAGGTCTCTTCCAACCCTAAAATTGTATGCCACTATGATTAGTCATATGTTTAGGTAGAGCAGCAAGGATCTGAACAAGTATTTGAGTGCAAACCAATATTCTGTTTTGTGTATTTTTTTTTGTAGACTTCACCTTTCCGATCACTTCATTCAGAATTTCAATACTTCATTTTGGGACCATTTCACACTATTTTGGAGCTGTTTCACCCTATTCTGGGAGTTTGCCAGAACTTTTTAGGACTGAAAAGAACTACCAATATTTATTTATTTATTTATTTATCTTATTTTATTTTAAAATTTTACTACCCTACCCCTCCTGCCACAGGCAGATCGGGGCAGCTTACAGTCATAATAAAATAAAATAAAAATAATAACAATAATAAAGCTAAAAACAACTTACAAAAAGGACAATTAAAATATTCATCCCCACCCAGCACCCTAACCCACCCACCCCCACTAAATGCCTGAGGGAACAACCAGGTCTTACAATTTCTTTGAAAAGAGGGGAGATCTGGGGCCAACTGGGCCTCCAGAAGCAGGGAGTTCCACAGTTGTGGTGCAGCCACCGAGAATGCCCTCCCCAATGTGCACCCCCAGAAGATGCGGGTGACCTCAAGAAGGGCCCCCCCAGATGACCGCAGGGGATGATCCAGAATCCGGGGTGTGAGGCAATCCCGCAGATAAGTAGGGCCTAGGCCATTTAGGACTTTATAGGCAAGCACCAACACCTTGAATTGGGCCCAGAAAACTACCGGCAGCCAGTGCAGAGAACGAAGAACTGGCGTAATATGCTCCCGGTGGCCCAATCCCACCAGGAGACGGGCCGCCGCATTCTGCACCAGCTGCAGTTTCCGAGCCGTCACAATGGGTACTAGTCCCACGTAGAGCATGTTACAGTAGCCCAATCTAGAGGTGATGAAAGCATGGATGACAGTAGCCAGGTCAGAGTCTGAAACAAATGGCCGAAGCCGTTGCACCAAATGTAATTGGTGAAAAGCACTCCTTGTCACAGCCTCCATCTGAACATCCAGGTGGAGTTGCGAATCAAGGAGCACTCCCAGACTCCACACCTGGGACACTAGTGGAGGACAGACACCCATCAATAATGGGAGCTGCCATCTCCACTGTCTTACCTACCAACATCACCTCCATGTTGCCAGGATTCAACCTCAATCAATTAGCCCTCATCCAATCCCCCACAGCCATCAAACACTGAGTAAGGATGAAAAAGAGAGGCAAAGCTGGGTGTAATAACATACCGATGATGACACCGCACACCAAACCCCCTTACCACCTCGCCGAGCGGCTGCATTTACACATCACCACTCGCTGAGTTCTTCCATGCAGGAAGTAGCGGAACCATTCAAGAACAGTCCCGCCCACCGTACCGCAGGTGCGTCCCCAAAATAACCCGAGTGTCCAAACGGAAATAGCTGGAACAAATACCTGAATACAGCAGAAGGAAATGGTAGTTGTTATCCACTTCTTCAGGATCATTTTGAAGCAGGTGGATTTTTAAAAATAGGATATTTGCCACAGATATTTGATTCACTTCTACCATTATTGATGGAATCACACTCCCGAAGGAGGAAGAAGTCAACCTCTGCACAAATTGGGTTCCAAATTAGTCTTTCCAGTTTGCCAGAGAGATCAGCCCGCCAATGGACCTCTACACAACAAAGCCACCTAGTGTCTGAGTAGCATACTGCATGTCAACACCACAGTACACCTGTGTCCAGTTAGTAAATTCAGTAGCAAAGTGATAATAATCGCTTCAGTCCAAAATTAAGATTTCTTTGTTTTGTTTTGTTTTTCAAATGCTCTTTTCTATGAGCTGGAGTTTGCCGGGCCTTTAGCTGATCTGACCTGGGCAGACATTCTTTCCCTACCCAAATAGTGCATGAGGGCAGAACAACTCATTCAAGCACCTTTTCCAAAATGGTGCTGATGCTGTGGCCATTTTGCGACCCTTTTGACCCCACAGCCATTTGTGCACACGCAGTGATTTTTAATTTTTTTTTGTTTAAATAATAATTAATTTTTAATAGAATAAAATGAAAAATCAAAACAAAAGTGAATGAAATCAAACAAATGTCATTTGCTTATTCATTTATTTTCATTACCTTAAAACCAGGGACCCGAGTTGACTGCGTTGCTGCAATTTGCAGTGATTTTTGCAGAATCGGCCAATCCTCACAGAATCAGCCAATCCTCGCAGAATCAGTCAATCCTCGCAGTGCCAGGCTGAAATTGCAGTGACACTGGAGTGGGGACTGTCTGCAGGATCTTTAAACCCTAGCTCAGGCATAAACATGTCACCTGACCCCAAACTAAAACTGCTGCTGCAGCTGCCGTCTGTCCAGGAGGTGTGACCATGACCAGAAGGTAAATAGGCCCCTGGGAGATGACTTGTGGGTGGGTGGGTTCTCAAGGCCCTATGTTTGGGTGGGGGAGGTCTGGGATTTTAATATGAGGTAGGAATTCTGGGGTGCTGAAATTCCAGAGGATTTGAGCTGTGTTTGATTAGCAAAGTTGTGATTCTATGTCAAACCTGTTGCAAATTTGCTTCCCAGCATGCATAATTATGCAAATAAAATTAATTATGCAAATATTAATGCTCGCAGTGAATTTGCAGAATTTGTCTTCACTGGTTGCAGAATTTAAGATTTTTTGGTGCAGTCAACTCGGGTCCCTGCTTAAAACAAAGGTTATGAAAACAAAGGGAGCTCCATTCATTTTCGTCATTAATTGAACAATAAGAAATTGCCCTACTAGTTTATAACCATTCAGCATTACATTCATATTTAAGTTTCATTTACATAAATCTTCCCCTTTTACTAACTAGATCACACACACACACACCCCAATATTGTTGTACAACACAATTGTGTCTCCTTTCAGCTTTCTTTTTTCTAGGTTAATGGGCCACGTTCTCTTTATCTCATCTCATAAGGGTAGGTTCTCCATTCCTCTGATCCTTCCACTGTGGGTCAGTGCACTCAACTAAACTTGAGACAGGCCATTCTGTGCCAACAGCAGAAGATAAAAGCTGTGCGCAGTGCAACACACCAGACCAGTGGTGGTGTGCCCCCTAGGAAATCTGGGGCAATGCCCCCCCCAGCTGCTGGGGCCCCGAGTTGCCCAAGTGACCCGACCGCCGCCGGGGAAAAAAAGAAATCACACCGGCCCGAGTCTGGGCTCATGTGCAGAGCCAGCTCGAAGAACCTTGTTTGAAGTAGCAACCTTCAGAAGGTTGCTACTTCAAACAAGGTTCTTCAAGCTGGCTCAGAACATTGTCACTTGTTTGTGTGTGCGTGCACACAGGCCAGTGACTCACACACCACCACCCCTGAAGGCTTCCTAAGGAAGCCTTCAGGGTCAAAAGGGAGGCGTTTTCTCCCTTTATGTAGAGTGGGCAGCTAGAAGCACCGTCCATTCCGCATAAAGGGACCCCCGGAATGAAATAGTGCCGGCAAGGGGAACTATTTCATTGCGGGGGCCGGGCAGGGGGAAATTCCATACCTGGGCACCCAACATAGGTGCCTGGGTATGGAGGGAGGGGAGACTGGGAGCTGCTGCATGTGCACCTCCCAGCCTCCCCCCTCCTGCTCCCTGAGTCCCTCCCATCCTCCTCCCTCCCTCCCTATGTCATGTCAACTTTGACTCGACTGGGAGGCAGGGAGGGGACTCGAGCCAGCTGCGCCACAAGCAGCACGTGTAGAAGCAGCAGGAGGCTCGATTCCTGCTGCTTCCGCACACACTACTTCAAGCCCGGGGACTACTGGAGAACTCTGAGGGAGGCCAAGACGAGGAGGAGGTGAGGCAACGATGATGCAGAGAACTGAGCCGGCCTGCCGTGAGTAAATTGTGGGGGGGCTGGGGGGTGGGGGGAGGGGGCACACAGGGGAAGAGGGAGCGAGGGGGGACCTG
>QEPC01014177.1:2129805-2145807 GCA_003113815.1 Sphenodon punctatus | reverse complement strand
ATCCTGAGATGTCACTGCAAGTCATGCGATTTCAGTTGTGTTCAAAATGCTGGAAATGGGATGTGCGTGGTAAAATTGGACTCAGGCTGTGACTGGGGTGCTTTACAAGGATGGGTCCCTGTGTTTTGGGTTTATAAATTATTTATTTTAAGCTTGATGTGCATGTATGAATATGAAGCTTGGCCTGGCAACTTAAGACCTTCCACCATGGAAATATTCTCCAACTGACACAGAAGTGTAGATAAGTCATGCACCAGCCCATTGCCGGTCTGAGTGTTTGGTTTGGCTCCAGAAGTTCTGCTGACATGATGAATCCCACCCCCCCGCAAATCCCCATTTCACCTCTTTAACAGCACCCTGCTCCTCCAGCTGCCATTGCTACACATCACCATCGCCCACTCATGGAGCAATTGGCCAAAACAGTGATTCCTCCATGAGTGGGGATGCCGGAGGTGGGGGGATGTCCATGTGCAAAGGTGGGTTTAGTGGGTTCTTTGGGGTCACATTTAGCCTTGTATCACTATAGGCTTTCGTCAGGATCTGAATTTTTAGTAGGGAATACTTATATTCCACCAGTGTCATCGACTTTCTATTCCCACGCTATTTGGACTCACTTGTATGAGCTAGTGGACCAGGCTGTTGCGGATTACACAAATGCTGTTCTTCTAATTGGAGGTGATTTCAATATTCGAACTGGAAACCCTGCAATTATTCAGGCTTATCCTGTGTTAGATGACTTTGGCCCTCCCCTGAATTACCCCATCAGATCATCTAAGGACGGGGTGATTAGTTCAGGACCAGATCGAATGAAGGAATTGCTTGATGCCTTTAATTTAATTATACTTAGTGGTGGAGTGGTTGACGATCTTCAAAGTGACTTTACCTCACAATCACCCCTAGGCTCCAGCGTTATTGATTATTGGATCATCCCTGCAGACTCCTTGGAAACTGTTCAGTCTCTTATTTTGCCTGGCCCCGAGTCTGATGGCCTTTTGTCGAGCCTGTAAGACCTGGCTGTTTGCCCAGGCCTTCGGAGGGGAGGGTGGGAGGGGTAGTTTTTAGATTATTTATACTGTTGTTTTATGTATTTTACTGTTGTTTTAGTGTTGTGAGCCACCCTGAGATGCCATGGGCATGAGGGGGCGGCCAATAAATGTGAAGAAATAAAAATAAATTAATTAATATAGTTTCATGAGTGGAGTCTACACATTTTCCGCTGGTAGTGATTATTTCCGTCCCAGTGGATCCATCTAGAATTCCATTTGAGCTGGCTCGAACTCAGGTCTGCTCAGAGGCGGGCTATATTTTGCTCATATAAAATGGTCAGAATCAATAAACTTAGCCTTTTCGCAATCATTTGCTAGTCCCGAATTGTGGGTTATACGAGATGCTTTCTTCTCGCTGCAAGGAAACAGCGATTTGATAATTACCTTTGAGAATCTTTAAGTTTATTTATCTCCTTTTTCTTAAAGTTCAGAAAGAGGCTTGTAGCAGGTATAGACGTCACGCACAGTGGTTTGACAGAGAGTGTCAAGCTTTTAGATCTTGGCTAAGGAGGAAGCCAGGTTTTTAAAACAAAACTCTACTCAGGAAACTAGGGCAGCATTTATCTCCTTGAGGAGGTTATATCATGACTTAATAAGGAGGAAAAAATATGAGTTTCAGAGGCTTCATTGGTCATGGCTATTACTTGCTACTAAGCGCAAGGATATGGGGGCTTTTTGGGATCTCATTCGCTCCTCTAAGATAGATAAAGGGGACTTCCATCAGCCCAGCCTTCCCTCTGAAGTTTGGGTAAATTTGTATAAGGTTTTTTCTAACCCTTTCCCTGGTAACGAGGGGGTGAAATTGGCCCCAATAGATGGTTTTCCGTCATGGCAGCCCGTGTCTATGGAGGAAGTCGTGGATCTTATCTCTCATCTTAAATTAGGAAAAGTGCCAGGATCTATCTTTGTCTCTCCCGAGATGCTTAAGAGTTCTCCGGAATGGTGGGCAAAGCTTTTAGCTAGGCTTTTTACCCACATTAATGCCAGAGGAGAATTCGTCAGGTCATGCCTTAATAGCACTGTTGTCCCCTTCTTTAAGAACGGGGACCCCAAGCTTCCATCAAATTACCGACCTATTAGTCTTTTAAGTGTAGTGGGGAAATTGTACGCCAGTTATCTGTTGGGGAAATTCTAAAGTTGGCTAAATGCATTTAATGTGATAGAACCTGAGCAGGCGGGCTTCAGTAGAGGGAAACCAACTGTGGAGCAGATTTTTACATTATACCATCTTACCAAAAAGTACATTGCGCGTCAAAAGAAAATGTATCCATGTTTCATCGACTTAAGCATGGCATTCGATTCTGTGGCTAGGGAGCGTCTGTGGGTTAAACTAAGCTCCTCCTCGCTTGACCCCAGACTTTTGTTTTTACTAATTAAGCTCCACTCCAATAATACTCTTCAAGTTAGATATGCTTTTCCTAATCAGCTGCTCTCTAACAAGGTTTCCGTCCATCGAGGTGTTAGACAAGACTGTATATTGGCCCTGGCGTTGTTTAATTATGATTTGAATGATGTCATCTCCTTCTTGAAGAGAAGCAATACCAATGCGCCCAAGATAGGGGAAAGAAGCATCCCTGCATTACTTTATGTGGACGACACAGTCTTGCTTTCCCAAACACCGATAGGGCTTAGACGGATTATGCAACTTTTTAATGAATATTGCCGATTAGAAAATCTGTCTATAAACTATTCAAAAACCAAAGTCATGGTAGTATGGTAAGGTTCAACTGGGAAGCTGCATCATTGGTATATAGGCACAAACCTTATTATTTTAAATATCTGGGAGTTATTATAGTAGCTTCCTTAAGTTGGGCTTCTCATTTCAAAGCGGTTGTAAATACTACCAAGGAATCCACTGGCGCTATCTTGAGATTTTTTCGGAAGGATGGAGGGAAATTAGTCCCTCCAGCTGTGCAATTGTTTAATGCTAAAGTGGTCAGCCAAAGCTTACACACTTATCCAGTCTGGGGTGTGCAGTTTTTGAATCAACTAGAGGCAATCCAGAATGGCTTTTTGCGCTCCATTCTGGGGTTACCTAAAGGAACTCCTCAGGCAATAGTCCGTCGTGAATTAGCCTGCCCCACTCTGAAATATCACACACTATTGTGCTTGGTTAAATTCTGGCTAAGGGTTTTTGTGTTTCAAGCCCAGGAGAACTCATTGATTCCTCTGGCTAATTCCAAAGGTTTCTTTCTGGAATGGGAAGCAGTTGTTAGCCAGGAAGTACATAAGCTGGGACTATCAGGGTCTGTTTTAAAACCGTATGGTCTGAAGGGAGCTATTGCTTTGGTTAAACAAAGAATCACAGACCAGGAGCTGCAAAACGAAAACTCTTTATTGGGTTCGCAACTAGTAGCTCCATTGTATCCCAATTTGAGCTATTCTAGTTGCAGCTCATACTATATAAACACGTGGCAGTCCTTTAGTCGTAAAACTGCCTTTTCTAAGTTCCTCTACAATGTTTTCCCTTCAGCTCTTCTAGAGGGGCGATTTAGGGGAATTCCATGGCCAGAGAGGGTCTGTCTTCTCTGTGACTCTCAGGACGTGAAAACTAGTTCCCATGTATTCTTTATTTGTTCTGTGTATGCCGACCTTAGAAGTAAATATTTGAACACATATTTAGTCACCTCAAATGATTCTCCCACTTCGCTGCTTATAAAACTTCTGGGCCCTATTGATACTGTAAGGTCAAGGAGGGTGGTGGCTTTTTGTGAGTCAGCGATAAGGATAAGGGCTCAGGCTACTAATAGTTCGGCTAACGCTGAGAGACATTTTGTTTATGGCCAGTCCCCAAGGGGATATCCTACTGGAGTTTGCCAAGCGGTTTCCGGCAGCAGTCCTGTGTTCGGTCTAAATTTTAAGCCCTAGCCTTAGCCTGAGGGTTTTGTTTCCCTATGTGATTGCTTATAAGATTTTATAATTGTAATAGATATTTTAACTGTGCGTTTTTTCCGTGCCCTTAGGGACTGAAATAGCCCTTTTGGCTGTACTATTTAAAGTTTGTTGTGGTGGTGGTTTTATTGAATGATTTTATAATATTATAATTATGCGTTAATTGATTATGTATCGGAATTTTAAGGACATTTTATTCACTCAGTGATTAGTTTTGTTTTGTTTCTTTCCTATGATAGTATAATAATTATATTTGCTTATAGCGATAACCATCTGGTTAAGCTTTAATAATAATAATAATAAATAATCCATGTGCACCCGTGTACACTGATAATATCCACATTTTCTCATACCCTGTTGAGTGCCAGCTTACCGACTGGGTAACTGGCTACCCACAAAATCTGTAATTTCCATTACTGATTTACATATTTTCCATCGCCAATGGATAAATTGTCCAATATGTATATTAATCTGCTAGGGGAGGTTGAACGCAGCTGGGGGCGGGTTCATTGCCACCAATATGCTGACAATACCCAGCTGTAGCTTTCATTTTGAAGCGACCCAGGCCCTGCTGTCTCATTGCTATCCTGGTGTTTGGTGGCTGTGGGGAATTGGATGAGGTTGAGCTGGCTGAAGCTCAATCCTGATAAGACAGAGGTGATGCTAGTGGGTGGGGTGGGGTGGGAGGGTGATCTGGGGGAGGAGATTACCCCTATTATTGGGAGAATTCATCTTCCATTTGTTCCATCTGTGCAGAGCCTAGGGGTGCTGCTGGATTCACAGTGGCCAGGAACGTCTTTCACCAACTGCATCTGGGCATATGTCTCAGACTCTGACCTTGCCACTGTCATACATGCATTCATCACCTCGAGGCTAGATAATTGCAATGCACTCTACGTGGGGCTGTCCATGGCGATGGTTTGGAAGCTACAGCTAGTGCAGAATGCAGCGGCCCACCTACTTACTGGGACGGGCCACAGGGAGCACATACAACCAGTGCTCCGACCGCTGCATTGGCTGCCTATTGTCATCCGTCCACAATTCAAGGTGCTGATTTTGACCTTTAAAGCCCTTCACGGCCTGGACCCGGCTTACCTGAGAGATCGCCTCACCCCCTGGGGCCCAAGACATCCCCTACGGTCATCCAGGAGTGCCCTCCTGGAGGTCCCGCACTATCAGTGGGTCTGAATGGACTGGAGGGCATTCTCAGCAGCTGTGCTGTCACTCTGGAATTTCCTCCCGGTGGGGTTCACCTCAGCCCAGATCTCCTTTGCCTTCTGACAAAATTCTAAGTCCTGGCTCTTCTGTCAGGTGTTTGGTGGTTTGGTGGTGGGGATTGGGGCGCGGGGTTGGGTTAGTTGGGTTTGGTGGGGTGAGGGGGATTGTTTTTATGCACAGACTTGTTTTTTGTATGTAGTTTTATATTTTTATATACTTCTTAATAATTTTTATATTATTGTTTTATTATAATTTATAATGCCAAACCGCCCCGAGTCACCTTTGGTGAGATGGGCAGAGTATAAATATTAGAATAAATGAAATAAGTTAATAAATTGGGACAGAAAACCAAAAAATCAGAACCAGAAGTAATTTTCTATTTTTGCCGGTCCTCATTTTCATTTTCGATAGGATACTTACTGGACTGGATGCACCATTGGTCTAACTCAGCGACTGCAATCCCAAACCCCCTCCACACGGGGGCCGCGTGGGATCCACGTGGATGCCACGCATTACACAGTCTCCTCTATGGACTTGTGCATGATTTGCATGCACGTGCGGGATCAGCCCCACCATGGCAACTCTGACATTCTTATGACACTTTGAATGATTAGAAAGCCTCTCTCATTTCTTGCACCAGTTTGGCCTAGGAACATGGGAACTTTGAAGCATTTGCAGGTCGTAGTCAGGGTTGGGACATGCCAGAATGTTACAATTCAGTGCAAAGGATGGAGGGACTTTATGAAAAAGTCAGAATCTTTTCTAATGTACTTCCAGAAGGATGATTGTAACGGGGGAGTTCCCGTCGACATCTATCCTACCTACAGGTAATGAATATCACACTCCCACAACATTGTCGATAATAACCTCTGCTAGAGCAAAGAGTTCATTCTTTTCTTCTTTCTTTCTTTTTTTTTTTTTTTTGGTAAAAGTTTGCTGAGCTTTTAGAATCCAACATTTCCGAGCTGGCTTGTTGCTAATTAAGGGTTAGTCTACTAAATTAGCAGTAAATTAACGTTCATTTCTGTACTAGTACACCAGAGCTGCAGGAAATTACCCAAATTAGATTCAGGTAGTGACATTCATCACAGGTTGGAATGGCTGTAGCTTAAACAAGATTTAGTGCTACGCTGGGGGAGCTAATATTCACAGCTGCAGTAGCAGAATGGTGGGCTTTCTTATTCACAGTAATTTTGACAGTGGAGGTGCCGAGCTCAGCTAAGATGTTTGCCTGAACTGTTGATTATTTAAGCAATAGGACATGACAGGCAGTGCATTTCCGAGAGATTACTGCACGCCTTGGGTGCAAATCGAGCGGTGTGGAGCTGTCGGCTCAGAGTGACTTAGTGCTCCTGTGAAATGAGACTGCCACCCCCGAAAATATCGCCATTCCTTTGCAAGGGATAACAGATGTTGGTGAGACATCACTTCAGACCCTGTTGGAAAGCTCCATCAGCATCCAGAGGTCGACAGATTTTTCATAATGATGTTTAATATTGTAATCCCCTGTTTCCAGGTAGGAGAGAATGGTCTGGGCTCATTCGCTGAAGTATTGATCATTTTATCTAGGGCTTAGAAGCTTCCCTGCTCTTATGAGCATTGGAGAATGGAGGGCTCGGGAGCAACTGACAATGGAAACTTTTCCCATTGGCTTAACAGTACAGCTAAAACAGGTCCCTAATTTCATACCCACAGGTAACACACACATTTTTTAGTACCGGGTCAGATATTCAATAGGCTATCTGATCACCAATCAGGTACCCGTATACCTCCCCCAAAATCAGTACATTAATAATAATAAATAATAAATAATAAATATAATAATATTTTTATTAGGTATTTATTTTTATATAGTGCTCCCCTGCCATGGCACTCAGAGTGCTTTCCATGAACCAATTTAACACCACTTTTAATCCTCACAAACACCCCTGTGAGGTAGGTTAGGCTGAGAGAATTTTGTGACTGGGCCAAGGTCACCCAGTGAGTTTCTGGCTAAGGTGAAACTTGAATCAGGGGGCCCCCAACTCCCAGTTCAAGTACTGCACACTTAGCCATTTTGGGTACCAATTTTCTGGTTACCAAATCAAAAAATGGGACCCAAAAAAACGACAAATTGGAAAACAAAACAAAGATTGGGACTGGAATTCGACATTCTAGGCAAGGCTGTGCAATTCGTTTTTGTTATTATGATAACAAAAATGAACAATTTTCATTATTGTAATAATAAAAACAAAATAGAATAACAAAAAGAAAAACAAAAATGAATTTTCATTTTTTAAATAATAGGAAAAACTGAAAAACATATTTCAATCTATAACATTTTTTGTTTCTTATTCAATTTTAATGAAACATGGGAAGATTGTACCCACAACAGAGGGCACTATGTGTACCAAAGATTGGATAAAGCAAACCGATTTTAAAGGAAATGAATGTTGTAAAACTAAGAAAAGCTCCATAAACATTCCTAGCTACAACTGCTTTATCTTTAGGGATGGGCGAATGCGGTTCAGAAGTTCGGAGTTCGGCCCAAACTTGGTCTGTTTGGACGACCGAACCCGAACCCAAATCCGAACACGAACTGACCAAACCGAACTCAATTCCGAACGTCGAAATGACCGAACAGTTTGGTCAGTTCAGACGCGTTCGGGTGAGTTCGGGTAGCTAAAACGTGTCACTGGAAGGCAAAACGTGACAGGGAGGGGGATTCAGGGAGGAGGAGAAGACTTCCAGGCACCAGGGGTGGAGAGGCTTGGAGTAGCAGCCAGCCTACCCAATCACCATCCCTTTTCGCCTCAGACCACTGACTTCCAAGTCTGCGATTGGCCATGGGCTAGGTTGCACGGAGCCAATGGGGCTTGCGGTGAGGCGGGCGCAGCAAGAAACAAAAATGATTGCCTCCCCCCTTCCCAACACCTTCTGAGCTAATCACTGTTCCTGAACAGCAGGCATTTCAGAAGGCTCCCTCTCCCAGCAGTTTTTGGTCCTTCCTATTCCTAATCCATTGCCATCCTCCTCCTATTTCACCCATCCAACTCATTTACCTCCATATTATCATTTATTTAGATTATATTAGCTAGATTTAGGTGTTATTTTTTGTTTTTACCCCTCCCTGTGTTCCCCGTGTTCAATCTTCCTTCCTCCCTCTCCCCTCCATTGAATCCTTTCCCTCTCCCTCTTATTACATCCCTGATTCCCTTCTCCTGTTTTAAGTTTTGGATTTATTTAGAGTAAGATTATTATTAGATTGATTTTCATTTCAGTTTTCTACCCCTCCCTGTGTTCTTTGTGTTTCCCCTGTGTAATATTGTAGATAGATAGATAGATAGATAGATAGATAGATAGATGTTAGCTTAGTTATAGAGATATATAGAGATGCAGTGTGTTTGTAGGACAAGGCCTTTGTAGTTATTTATTAGGATATTCAATTTAGTTCAATAGGTTTTACAATAGTTAATAACAGTTAGATTTAGAGTAGAGATAGATAGATATAAAAAAAGAAACAACCACTCCAGCCCCAGGACCCACAATCAGCATTCTGTGGCCTACATTACTGGGAGGGAGGACTGTGGCCAATACCTAGAAGCTGCCACTCTACCCCCAGGACCCACCGTCATGGGTCTGGGTCCATCAGTCCTCACACAGAGACAATGTCATTCCACCACATCAAGAAACAGTCACTCCGGCCCCAGGACCCACTGTCAGGGTTCTGGGGCCAAGTTACTGGCAGGGAGGGCTGTAGCCAATACCTAGAAGCTGCCACTCTACCCCCAGGACCCTCCGTCATGGGTCTGGGGCCATCATTCCTTGCACAGATACGATGTCATTCCACCATATCAAGAAACAGCCACTCCAGCACCAGCACCAGCTGTCAGGGTTTTGGGGTCAAGTTACTGGCAGGGAGGGCTGTGGCCAGTACCTTGAAGCTGCCACTCTAGCCCCAGGACCCACCATCATGGGTCTGGGGCCATCATTCCTCGCACAGAGAGCCTTTTTTTGAATGCCCAAACTGAACCAAACAGGACCGAACCGAACAGCCGAACCTGAACGTGGCAAACGAACCGAACGGCCAAACCGGACCAAACCAAACAGCTGAACCCAAACCGCGATCTGTTCGCCCATTCCTATTTATCTTCCATCCAGTTTTCATGACACCTGGGGAAATTATGTCTCTCACCAAGGTTACCAATCCTGCCAAATTTCAGAAAGATTGGATAAATGATCCTGATGTTATAAGCCATTAACTTGAAAATGCATTTCTGGCTATAACATTTTTATATTCCATCCTGCTTACATACAGGAAATTTGGCAAGACTATATCGTATACATTCCCTGACATCTCTGTGAAAATACAGGACAATTTGATAAAGGGCCCCAATTTTATAAGCAATTGAAGTTGTCCCCTTTAAGACCATTATTCAGATGAATAGCAGCACATGCAGTGCCAGTGAGAGGCAGGCACAAAGGTGGCAGGGGGAAGGAGGCAGTACGAGGGAGGATGGGGAGCAATCCAAAAGACTGACAAACACATTTACTGGCCAATTACTGCATGCTTCCAGCTTTACAGGACCAATCGGTAGTGACTTTCAGGCGGGCATAGGGGGTGGCCCTGAGGTGGGCATAGAAGGGACATAAATGGGGACTTTGAGGATAGCATCCCAGCAATCAGGAAACATAGTTTACAGATCCAGGCTGGCCAATTATCATCACAATCATATCCTACAGCGCTGTGACCGAGGACATAAGAGAATCCAACATGCTCTTTCCTAAACAGATGCTTCCAACTTCCCAGTAACAAGGGAGGGAGAGAAGTTGGGATGGTCACAGAACATTATTTATTTAGTACATTTATTAGCCACCGCCCCAAGCCAATGACATCCCGGGGCGGCGTACAATTCAATAAAAACAACATTCAAAAAAATAAAAAACATTTTAAAAATCCAACAATTTAAAACCAAAACAGGGTCGGGCTAAACAAGTAAAAATAAAAAATATAAGGGAGAGATAAAACCCTAACCCACCCTCCCACCCTTCTCCCCCAAGGCCTAGGCCAACAGCCAGTTTTTGCAAGCCCATCAGAACGTTAACAGGCTGGGGGCTAGGCGAGCTTCCTCCGGTAGGGAGTTCCAAAGTTGCTGCCCGGCCACAGAGAATGCCCTCTCCATTGTGGCCCTCCGCTTAACATGGGGGACCTCCAAGAAGGCACCCCCGGCAGACCAAAGGAGCTGCTCTGGGGCATGGAGGGCAAGTCGGTCCCTGAGGTAGGAGGGGCCCAGACCATGAAGGGCCTTATAGATCAATACCAAAACTTTGAACCAGGCTTGGCACGCTATTGGCAGCTAATGCAGAGTCCGGAGCACAGGTGTTATATGCTCCCGATGACCCGTCCCCTCAGGAGCCGGGCCGCTGCATTCTGCACTAGCTGCAGCCTCGTAGAGCGTATTGCAGTAGTCCAGCCTCGAGGTGATGAAGGCATGGATGAGGGAGGCCAAGTCCGGCCCAGAGATGTATGGATGCAGCCTCTGCACTAGATACAACTGGCGGAAGTCAACATTTGCCACCACCTCCACCTGTCGATCCAGGTGGAGATCCGAGTCCAACACCACCCCCAGACTCCGAACCTGCTGAGCTATAGGAGGCGAACCCCCCCTCTCAAGGGGGTTGACACCTCCCTTGCTCTCCCCACCACCATCGCCTCTGTCTTATTGGGGTTGAGCTTCAGTCTGCTCTGCTGCATTCACTCTGCCGTGACCTCCAAAAACTGGGATAGCAACAAGACAGCATGTTCTGGGTCAGCTGAAAAAGAGAGGTACAGCTGACTGTCATCAGCATATTGGTGACATCACAACCCGAACACTCTCACAATCTCCCCCAAGGGCTGCATATATACGTTAAATAATAATGGAGACAAGATGGAACCCTGCGGAATGCCACAGGACAAGGAGTAGGGGCAAGATGTTTCAGCCCCCAGAAACACCTGCTGGCTTCTCCCCAAGAGGAATGAGCGGAATTATTCAAGAACAGTCCCGTCCAGACCCCCCAGGTCTCTCAGACATCTCAACAGCAGCCCATGGTCCACGGTATCAAAAGCGGCCAAGATATCTAGCAAGATAAGAAATGTAGAACTTCCTGCATCCATCTCCCAGCAGAAATCGTCCACCAAGGCCACCAACGCTGTCTCTGTGCCATAACCAGGACGGAACCCAGATTGAAAAGGGTCTAGGAAACCAATGCCATCTAGATGCGCCCGGAGCTGGATCGCCACTGCTCACTCAATAACCTTCCCTAAAAAGGGAAGGTTAGAGACAGGTCGGTAGCTGGTAAGTGCGTCCACATCTAATGATGGTTTCTTCAGCCTCCTTGAGGCTGGGTGACAGCTTCCCCTGCCACAGGGACATGTTAACCACTCTCGCCAACACCATCCCCAATGTCTCCCTGGAGGCTTTCACCAACCAGGACAGGCATGGATCAAGTTCACAACTAGTGGCTCTCACAGGTCCCAGGACATCCACCTCATCAGCTAGCATCACTTCCTGAAACTCCCCCCACAAAGGTGGACCAGACAGGGCCTTCATAACCTCTTGCTCACTGCCTACTCTCCCCAACCCGGATATGAGGATATTTGATTGACATTTCTGCTGGCCAATTGGCATCACAAACAGATCTTATACCATACTAACATGTAAGAGAATCCCTTCTCATTCTCTGAATATGCTGTGCAGGCTTATAAAATTGATACCCTTTATCACAACTTTCCAATATTTGGCAGAGATGATCCTGAAGGTGAGAGATACAACCCTGTCAAATTTCATGTACACTGGTTTGATTACAAATACATTACAGTCAGATATAAATGTATAGTTTAATTACTTACTACCAGGACCTTTTATTCAATCCTTCTGAAAATTGGCATAGATAGTAAACTCGGGGAGAGGTATAATATTGCCAAGTTTCATCCACATTAAATGGCCGACAAAGAAGTTACAGCAAGGAATGCATATGCGGATTTTCACAAAATAACAATTCAACTGCTTATAAATTTGGATTCTTTTATCCAATCTTTCTGAAATTTGGTACACATAATGCCTTCCATTAGAGGTATAAAATGTTACAGTCAAAAATGTATTTTCGATTAAAACCAATGAAAATCCAAAATGAAAATAAAAACAAAGAAACAAATTTCGATACAAAATTTCAAAAGTAAAAACAAAACCGTACATCAACTCTGCTGCCAAATCCTGTCACTTCTCCTTCAATAATATTGCTAAGATTTGCCCTTTTCTCTCTATCTCTGCCAAAACCCTTGTTCATGCCCTGGTCATCTCTCGCCTCGATTACTGTAACCTTCTCACTGGATTCCCCTGCTCTCAGCTTTCTCCCCTTAAAGTCCAAAACTCTGCTGCCAGGGCCATCCACTTGGCCTGTCACTTTGATGACATGAAGCCCCTCCTCTCCTCTCTGGCTCCCCCTTCCTGAACAAATCCTGCAAACGCTCCTTGTCATCACCTATAAAGCTCTTCACAACCTTGCTCCACATATGTCTCTGCTCTAATTTCCCTCCATACTCCTGTCTGTGAACTCCGCTCCTCCTCTGTCCCCTCTCTCACCCTCCCACACCTCCCATGCTCCCCAATCGCCTTTGTCCCTTCTCCCTAGCTGCCCTCCATGCCTGGAACTCCCTCCCTGCCCACATCCGCCTCACCCCCTCCCTTCATACCTTCAAATCCCTCCTCAAGACCCACCTCTTCCGCTCTGCCCTCCCCGACTTCTTGCTCCCCTCNACCTTGCTCCACATATGTCTCTGCTCTAATTTCCCTCCATACTCCTGTCTGTGAACTCCGCTCCTCCTCTGTCCCCTCTCTCACCCTCCCACACCTCCCATGCTCCCCAATCGCCTTTGTCCCTTCTCCCTAGCTGCCCTCCATGCCTGGAACTCCCTCCCTGCCCACATCCGCCTCACCCCCTCCCTTCATACCTTCAAATCCCTCCTCAAGACCCACCTCTTCCGCTCTGCCCTCCCCGACTTATTGCTCCCCTCCCCTAACTCCTGCTGATACACGCCATCCAGTACAATCTGTTACCTGAGCTCTGTGTACTCATATCCTCACCTCACCACATGGACCAGCCAGCCGTCATTCTCATCGTAACCAAGCCAAGTACATGCACCTGGGACCTCACATCTTCATGAATGTTACACTCCTTGTCTCTCCCTCTGTTTCCCTTCCTTCGTCTCCTCCCCCCCCCGTCTCTCAGATTGTAAGCCCTAGGGCAGGGACCGTGTCTATTCCATTACTTTGTAAAGCACCAGGTACATTGCTGGTGCTATTTAAATGCTTGCTAATAATGTTTACAAAAACGAAAAAGAAAGATTTAAATAACAAAAACTAAAGATGAAAACAAATAACGACATGGGTCCTGGGTGCACACACCCAATTCCATAACATGCCAGGACATTGGGTTCCCATGTCCCAATATTCATACCCAATATTTTCACTTTGATTTGGGTACTGGGAATTCAACGGGTATGCCTGTTTTTGCGGGGAATCATTTCAGTTCTACTTAGCAGTTAAAATTCAATTCAGGTCCATAGGGGACAAAAACCAATTGACACCCCCACCTCTTGCCGCCCCCTCCAGTGATTTGTGCCATGGGTGCTGCAGGCTTTAAAGCAATGGATTCACTCATCAGGGTCGAGGGACCTCCACATGTGGACCACAGCTAGCTTTAATTTAGCCCCTTTCCAGTTTCTGAATCTAGGCGCTGGATCTAGTTCCTACACCCAAGCAAAGAAAAGGGAAGCTTAAGGGAAGGGAACAGAGATGAGGGCTTACACACAAAGAGAGGGAACAGATCCATGGCACAAATCCATGATCTGGACCCTCATCTTCCCGACTTCAAAGTGCCCCACCCCCAACTTACCTGAAGTTACCTGTGGGACCACTCACCCAACGTGTCCGGGATCGGCCACTGCAGTCAGCTGGGGATACCCGCTTGGAGGTCCTCCGGATTTCCTGGGGGCGGCCATGTTCTCGGTGGCTGCACCATGGTCATGGAACTTCCTCCTACTAGAAGTTTGTTGCTCCCCGGATCTTCCTACCTTCCATCGACAGTGAGCATTTTTACACACACCTTAAAGTGCTGGTCTTTCAATCTTCTGGGTTTACAAGTCCACAAGTAAGTTTCCAGATACATTCTTCACACACACGCACACGCACACGCACACGCACACACTGCCCTGAGGCAGTTCCTGTATGCATTCTTCACACACACACTGCCCTGAGGCAGCCGAAAGTAGCCGCAGCTGTAGACAAGGGGGGGCTGCCATGGAAACGAAGTGACCACAGCTGCCTGGAGCAAAGAAGGTTACCAAGAGAACCTTTTACAGGCAAAGGTTCTGGGAGAAGTTTTACGCACAAGTTCAAAGAGCCGGGTGTTTAAGATCTGGGTGAGTGATTTAGACACACAGAAACTTCAGGATGTAACAGCAAACATACAGGAGAAACGTGTGTGTAAAAACACCCAGAGTAACACCTGGTTATTTTGCCAGGTTTTTGGTAGGAGGGTGGGTAATGGGTGGGGCTTTAACTGTATCTATGGAGTCTTTTTAGCGGGTCCGTGATTGGGTTCTTATTGATACTTCATGTGCATGCTGTTTTATATTTTATATAATTTTATTCTTTGCCACCCCGAGCTGCGTGTAGGCAGGAGAGGGCGATATAAAAAAGTTGGCATAAATAAATAAAATAAATAAACTTCTATTTGGTCCTCAGAGCTTCTTGTACTAATTTCCAAAGTAGAAGAAAAATCCTCCCCACCTCTCCACTACAAGAACCAAGCTACCAGAGGTTCCCTTTCTGGCTGCACAGGGCTTTACATGGACACCCGCAGATCCAGAAAGTAGTAAATCTCCTTCATACAGGCCTCATGCCCCTTTGTAGGGTTGAGAATGTGTAGCCAAAGGCCTTTTTTAGAAAAGCACAGAGAGAAAGTGATCATTTGTCTGTTTAAACAGTGGCAGAATTTGAAAACCACATTTCCCAGTAATGATGATAATAAACATCCTCATTACCGAGCCCCCCCTATGATCATCATGGCACAGGTTTCCTCTGCACACACCACCTTCTGGCTGGCCAACGACCAAGCTCACTCATCCTGCCAGGAGAGAAGACAAGAGGCCAATAAACTGTGAAGTACAAGACCCAGGAAAGGAAAACCAAATGTAAAGTTACAGGATGGACAATAAAATGCTACTTCAGAGCTCAGGATGAACGTTTGTCCTGGGGCCCAAAGTAGGGCAGGTACAAATCCTGTCCTATTGTGGCACAACCGGGTGGAGACTGAGCTGAGCAGAAGTGCAGGCAGTGCGCGGTTTGTGTGGGACCAACCTGGCAGGCGGCACAGGATGGAGCATGCACCGGCAATGGTGGCAGCACGAGGCAGGCAGCGTGGTTGCAGCCTCCTGGGCTCTGGCACAGCACATGAAGGGAGGGAGAGGCGCTGGTAGGGGGGGAAGCAGGTGAGGGGGTGGAACAGGGGAGAGGATGGTGATGTGTCTGGCGAGGGAATCCATTTCTTGCCCCTGGGTGGGTTCCACCCAAGCTACATCCCTGCTGGCTAGTGAGAGGCAGTGCCAAAAAGGATTTGGAGTGGAGGTGAAACAGGTACCTGTGGGTAAATACTAGTGGTGGGACCCCGGGCCCATTACCGGCTACCGGATTTACCAGTTACCGGTTCTGCGAAAACCGGATTCCAGGATTAAATCCGGTATGCCGGTACCGGATTTATTTCATTGGTTTCAATGGGGCGCTGTGTCCCCATTGAAACCAATGAAATAAATTAATTCCCTCCC
>QEPC01014177.1:2112852-2129152 GCA_003113815.1 Sphenodon punctatus | reverse complement strand
AAAAAACTTTTTTGCTGGGGCTTTAAGTTTTTTTACATTGCAGCCATTTTTAAATGGCTGCAATGTAAAAAAAATCCGGTACCCCGGAATCCGGTACCCGGTCCGGATTACCGGGTCAAATCCGATAATGCCGGTATGCCCAGTACCGGCATTATCGGATACCGGATTTTACCGGTTTCCCGCCCCTAGTAAATACCGGCAATCTAGGGTATCATGCTGGGTAGCCGACAGGCTGCCCAAGTACCAAATCAGCTCCCTGAGTACCTGAAAATTGGTAAATCAGCATTGGTAGATACCGGTAATAAATCAGTCTTATTTTGCCATTTCATATCCACGAAGATAATTCACATGTTCATTCATTCACATAACCAAATATCCAAACTCGTCTTTGCTACCATTGTAAAATGGGCATCTTTGAGTTTCTGCTTTCTTCACTCTGGTATTTTGGTTACTTCCGAATTCCAAATTCAGTAGTGTCAAAACTGGTGCCTGATTTGGCACTCGCTGCTACACACTCAGGTATGCAAGTAGCCGTGTGGATATGCACAGCGGACCAGCTCACCTCATTAAGAGGGCACTGGTGAGCAGTGGTGCTGTGAGACCAGGGGGCAAAGTACACACTTTGTACATGGACAGCTTCACTACCGCCCAACCTCATGGTGGGGCAGATCTCATGCCCTGTGTGCGCCATGTGGTACGCGGGCACGCATGTGTATACAAGCTGTGTGCACGCCCATTACAGGGACACTGTGCCACATGAAACCCGCACACAGGAGGTTTGGGATCATGGTCAGTGTCCCTCACACCAAGGTAAGTGAAGGAAGGGGATAAAGATGGGTACACATCTAGGCACAATTTGCGCGATGGGTACACCCTATGATCGAAGTAAAAAACTTGCCCTGGGTCAGATTCCATTGGACGCAACCATTTCACTCTTCCAAAATTGAATAGTGGAGAGGCGGGGAGGCTTTTTCTTCCCAGGGACCTACTTTGGAAATTAGTACAAGAAGCTCTGAGGACCAAATAGAAATAACCAAATCCATACAACAAAATGGCAGCCATCGTATCACAGCAGCCATGTTGCGCATGCTCAGTAGAGATGTAGGGCCTTTTCACACAAGATGTCCCTACCCATATCCATGCAGTTTTGCTACGTGGAGATGGGTGGGGGGTGCCCATGGGAATGCTATGGGGGATGGGTGGAGTATTGAATATCCAATGGGCTCCAATATCAGTCACTGCATGGGTGGAGATGGGTGTGCACCCATTAATTCGTAAAATGAATGTGGTCAATTAATTCCCAGCCCCCCTGCATAAGTGTGCATGGCACACGTGTTGCCCACATGAAACCTGTGCACACCCGTACTGGGACGTGGTACATGTGGAAACCACAAGGAACTCACACAAAACGCATATGCCTTACCCACTGGGCTCAATCCGAACACTGCGTGCCACGCAAACAGCACACACACATCTCGCATGCGACCCGCACACGCCCATTCAGGTGGGATTAGGGCCCGCACACAATCCCAGCACACACAAGCCATGTGCAAAAGGGGTTTGTATCAAGGCCAATGCCACAATTTGCAGGACCTCTTAAACCAGCAGCAGAGCAACAACACAAGGCGCTACGGGTGTGCAATTCATTTTTGCTATTATGATAATGAACATGATCTTTTTGTTTTCATTTTTGTTATTGTAATAATGAAAACTAAAACATTAATAAAAATAAAAATGAAAACATTTTTGTTTTGGAAATGATGGGAAAAAACTAAAAAATATATTTCTGGCTATACATTTTTTGTTTCCAGTTCAATTCTGATCATACCTGGAAATATTGTACTCCAAAAAGAGGGCATTATGTATACCAACTTTTGGAAAGATGGCATAAAGGAAACCGATTTTATAAGCAATTGAATTTTGTGATTTTAGGAAATGCTTCATACACATTCCTGGCTACAAATGTTTTATCTTACATCCAGTTTTTATGAAACCTGGAGAAATTATGTCCCTCCCCATGGTTGCCAATCTTGCCAAATTTCAAAAGGATTGGATAAATGATCCTGATATTATAAGCCATTAAATTGAAAATGCATTTCTGGCTATAATATTTTTATATTCCATCCTGTTTACATACAAGACATTTGGCAAGAATGAATCCAATACATTCCATCATCTCTGTGAAAATACAGAACAATTTGATAAAGGGCCCCAATTTTATAAGCAATTGAAGTTGTCCCCTTGAAGACCATTATACAGATGAATAGCAGCATATGCAGTGCCAGTCAGAGGCAGGCACCAGGCATGACAAGGGGAGGGAGGATGGGGAGAAACCCAAAAGACTGATAGACACATTCACTGGCCAATTACTGTATGCTTCCAGCTTTACAGGACCAAACAGTGGTGGATTTAAGGCAGACATTGGGGGTGGCCCTGAGGCAGGCATAGAAGGGACAAAACTTGGACTTTGCGGATATTATCCTGGCAATCAGGAAACATAGGGTGTTTTCAGATGTTACAAGATCACAGTCAACCACAGTGAACCACACATAACCCTGCAGCGGGGCCAAAGGGCCCTGAACGTCTGTTCAGCGACTGCCAGATGTTCACCACAGACAATCCCCAGCAGGGGACAAAATTAACCATCCTTCTGGAGCTCGGGCCTGGACCATCTCTGAAAGGGTGGTCAAAGCAATTCCCACCGGGAAATAACAAAACGTAACATCTGAACGGCAACCACCGGCCGGGATCAAGCAAAACGATTCCCAACCGGGGACAAAGCACGCAGCGTCGCTGCCAGGCAACGAGCAACAACACAGGCCGGGGAGGGAAATTTAAAGGGCACACAGCAGCAGGGGGACGTGGCGGGATGGAGTGAGGCGGAAGGGAGAGGAGAACGGAGAGCGAGCGAGCAAGGGAGGAGGAGGCGCAGGCGGAGGAGGTGGTCATGCTGCACATGGACGTGGTGGAGGGAGAGCAGCAGCAGCAGCTGGGACACACCACCCCGGAGATTACAACCGGCCCTGGGGATGAGGCACCCCGGAAAAGGGTAAGGGGAGCCAGGGGGTAATCAGTGGCACAGGGACACCAAGGAGGGGTGGACCAGAAGGAGGGGGAAAAGGGAGAGGGCAGCAGGGGTGAGGAAACCAGGCAACCGACCACCCCACCCCCTTACAACCCACAGACACGGAAATGGGCCCAGGAGCCCAAGTCCCAAGAGGAGACGAGCGGAGAGCATGCAGAGGAGGAGGAGCAGGAGGAGGAGGACCAGGACCAGGAAGGCCCATGCGGGAGATGGCCATACCACCGAGGGGGGCAATGGGGGCACAGGGAAACCCAGAACTTCATCAGGCTCTGGGGGACCCTGGAGCACCAGCTGCAGCTAGCCATGAACCAGCAGAATGAGCACGTGTACCAGGAGATTGTGCGGGACATGGAGGCGGCGGGCCACCACAGGATAGTGGCCCAGTGCCAATCAAAGGTCAAGGAGCTCAAGAGGGAGTACAAGGCCATTAAGGACAACAACTGGTGGTCCAGCCACAGAGCTCGGACTGCCCCCTACTACAATGCACTGGATCGCATCCGTCACATGCAGGGATCCATAGTCACCCTGCACCTCGTGGGCAGCGCTGTGGTCCAGGGCAGGGAACAGGCTGAGGTACCCCCTCCCCTCACTGCCCCTCAAGAAGGCACTGGCTTCAGGGCCCCTGCCCCCCCAGAGGTATGACCCAGGACCTCAGGGAGCAGCAGGCCCCGCACGCACATTGGCCTAGAGAGCCCCCACCCAATGTCCGACAAGGGGGGATTTGAGGCCAGCACAAAGGTTGCTGCCAGCCAGGGGACACAGGGAGACCACAGAAACACTGAGGGGCTGGCCTCAGAGGGTTCAGACACCTACATCGAGGGTAAGCATGCGGGTGGGAGGGGGGTGGACCACCTATCCCCAATCCAACCATCCCATATCTTCACAGGTCATGGCACGCCCCGGCACCCAGGGCAGGCAGGTGAGGGGGACAATGGAAAGCAGCCCCAGGAGCAGCCACAGGTCCCAGTTGAGGCCACTCGACGAGTGAGGGGAGTGTGGGCCAGGGGGGTGGGCAGGGGGATCTGGGCCGCTAGGTGCATGGGAGAAGGGGCCCAGATGCAGGGGACCACTGGAGGAGGGCACTGTCTGGCCACCCAAAGGGGGGCAGTACCCCTCCAGCTGTGCCATGGGATGGGGGGGTGGGAGGCCAGGGTGCCTTATCAACCCCTACTGTGCACCCCAACAGAGCAACCCACCGGGTCCAAGCACGCTGACCCTATGCCCCCAATGGATGAGGGAGCACTGAGCTCGGGTACGGTGCCAGAGGGAGGAGCAGGCGGAGGACATTGTCCGCGCCACCACTGAACAGGGCGAGCGGATGATAGTGGCCATCGACCGCATGGAGGCGGCCACCAAATGGGCTATGCAGCAAGCAGAGGCCAGGGACTGGAGGCTTCAGCTGGAGGTGCGCCTTGAACAGAGGTGGGAGCAATGGGAGCACAGCAGGCAGGTGGAGGCGTTCAGGCACCTGGAACAGGCCATTGACCAGATGGTGAGGGAGCACTCTGCCAAGATGGACTGGTCCCATTACATAGGCACCTCGCTGCTGCTGTATGCAGGGACCATGAGCACGTACATGATGGCAGCCACCCTTCCAGGCAACCTGCCTTCCCTGGCCCTGAAGCCAGGCCCCTCGGTGTCCCCACTGCCTCCACCACCGCCACCGCCCCAGCTGCCAGCACGCCTTCTGAGTCTCCGCATCTACCTACCAGTCCCTGTAGGCCTCCGGAGCGAGCAGCCGCCCAGGGGGGGCCCTCTGCCCCAGGGTCTGCCCTCCCTCCCAACAGCGCCAGCCCCTCAGGACACAGAGGCATCCCAGGACAATGTCGGGGACACTGACAGCAGTGGGGAGGGGAGCTCCCAGAGCTTCACAGCGGCAACAGGGCACCCGAGAGGGAGGCCCAAGAGATGGGGGGAAGTGGGGGAAGAGGGAGATCAGCTGGGGCAGGACAGCACTGGGAGGTGGGTGGTGTTGGTGTGAACAGAAGGAGGTAGTCACATTAAAGACATGGGCACCACCGTCGCAGTCCATTTTCTGTTCATGGGACCGAGGGTGGGTGGGCATCTAGGGGCACACCGAGATTGTTGGTGGTGGCCCCGGTGTTGTAGAGACGGTGGTAGGCGGCCTCACACCTTGGCCTCCCGGCTTATCCACCGAGCCAGGGCAGCACGGATGCTCTTTGCGTACCGGTATTCCCGTGGGTTCTCAACATTCACATAGAGAGGCACGGGGTCGGGAGGGCTCAGGGGCAGGGGGTAGTCAAAGGAAGCCCCATTCGTCTCGCACACATTGTGCAGCACATAACAGGCTCCGATCAACAGGGCCGAGGTCCCACCGTGTAGTCCAACCAGCCCGCGAGGCACCTCCCTCCCTACTTGAGGGCCCAGAAGGTCCTCTCGACCACGGTCCTGCTTGCACACAGGCAGGTATTGTACAGTGCCTCCAAAGGGTTCCTGACAACCAGGTATGGCTTCATCAGTCACCGGGTGAGTGGATAGGCCGGGTCCCCCAGGATGCAGGAGGGCATAAGCACCCCCTTGATCCGGGTCATCCCCATGTCCACGAAGTCCCCGGGGTACATCCGGGCATAAAAGGGAGAGATGGTCATGATCTGAGCATCATGGCTGCACCCAGAGTGGCCCGTGTAAATGTTTATAAACCGCCATTGACTGCCTGCAGCTACAAGGAGTGGTACCCATGTCAGTTGACATACTCCAAGGCTTCCCCATCTAATGGGCAGAGAATCTCAATGTGGGTGTCATCCACAGTGCCCATGCAGTTGAGGAAGCCTCCAGCTGCGAAGCCGGCCATCACGGCCTCCTGGTCCACCAGCTGGATTGCTCGGTCAAGGAGCACGCCCTCCACCGCCTCGCAGATGTCTCGCAGGATCCTGACGATGGTGCTCACCCCGACGCCGAAGTGCTGCGAGACGGACTGGCAGGAGTCAGGTCTTGCAAGGGCCCAGACTCTGATGGCCACCCACTGGACCATGGGAATGGAGGCCCACATTGGGATGTGCTGCCGCTCCAGCCAGGGCGTTAAAAGTCCCGCGAGTTGCAGGAGGATGTGCCTGTCCATCCGAAAGTAAGCTCTCCAGGTGGCCTCGTCCCAATGAGTCAGTGCCCTGGCCCACCACCCCTGTACCCGCTACATGACCCATATCCAATGAGCAATAGGCATAGAGAGATAGGCAGCATGGCCCATGGTCTCCCTCTGGCACTGGAGCTGGCTAGCCGCCTCGTGGAGCACAGAAGCCTGCTCCCAGGCACGGAGGGGGGCCTGTTGGGCCATCCCGGACTCCCGCTGGGCCCTGAGCCAGGCCAGGGAGCTCCTGCACCCGTGGTGGGCTCTCCGGGCTCTAGCAGTGCTCCTAGCCATGCACACCCACAGGCGGGCAGCCAGGTGCACCTCTGCGGTCTGGATGCACATAAGATCAATGTGCGAGCGGTAGCACTCTGCGCAGACATCTATGTGCATCCCGCAGGCACCCAGCCATCCCAGCTCCATGATGAATGGTGCCCCGGGTGGGTTGGAGCCGCATCTGTTATAGGCTGGTGCCTGTGGCACCCCACCCCCACGTCATGACCTGGTGACCTGGAGGGGGGCCTTGGCTCACCTCTGCCCCCCCGGGCCAGCTGACCCGGCTCCTGCAGGTTGCCCGGGGCGGGGCGGTGGTGGGCGTCCCCGTGCGAAACCTGTGGTCACCGCATGGGGCCTGGCGCATTGACCAGCCTGCGTCCATGCGTGCGGCCGGCAGCAGCTGCATTCCTGCTGTCATCACCTCGCACCTCTCCATGCAGGATCCCTTCGAGGCGTATTACCTCGTTGCCCACCACATGTCTGTGCTGGCATCCATCGGGGAATGCTCCAGTGGCCCCACTTCGTGCACCTTGTGGGCCACCCAGCCCCGGGCCCCTTTGTGGCCCCCTGCAGCTGTCTGTGAGGCACCCTGTGCCTTCCAGGCCCTGAATGCTGGCCCCGCTGTGTAAGTCGCCCTGAGCCTTCGGGTAAGGGCGGGATAATAATGCCAATAAATAAGAAAATAAGTAAATAAAATAAGTATTGTTTATCTTTCTTCCCGAATGATCAGTTCCCTGTTTCTCTTCACCATCCTTGAGTAACTGATTTACTGTCTTTCATCATTTTCAGTTTGCTCCCAGACCAATAACAAAGCTGCATCCAGCAGACGGGAAACAAGAATCCAATGGAAATCCCAGTTATACGTGGAACAAGCATGGCATTATGGGTAATCAGCCGCATCTGGGAACAGCAGAATGGGATGCGGCAACACAGGTAAGGGCACAAAGCGGTAACATTTTAATGTGGTAACTCAGTTAAAAAACATCCGCTAATCAATTGCTACGACTGGTAACTGAGCGTTATCAATTCACTTATTGCAAATTGGGCAGTTACAGATGTCCGTTCAGATCAGTTTATGCTGCAGTTGATATTCAAACGTTTTGCCCATTCTTGATTCACCATTTGAAGGCCATCCTTTAGGTTTCCTCCATATGGTCGCTCTGTCTTCCTCATCCGGCAACTGAACAGGTGCATAGTAACAGTCACATCCCATAGGGTTTTTTCTTGGCCTGGAAATAGTGTTCTGCTTTTTTAGTTGCAAAAAAGGAACGCATGTCCTGCCATCAGTAAGAGCCTGTGTTATACTGGAAATTAACCAAGGAGGCTATAGGCCCTTTTATAACTCACTATTGGAGTTTATTAAATAAATGCACATTATCTCATTAGTAAAAGCTTTAGAACAAGATTACAGAACCTAACCCAAAAAGCCAATTTTTTAATGCTGTTTACAAAAAAAAAAAAAGAAATAGCCATTCAGGCCCCCACCTGTTCTTCCTAGCAAGATTGGCTTCAGGGTTACCATTCTGTGAAGCCAGGAAAATAATTATTTGACCAGTTTATTGATGGCAGGTGGGTTGGAATGATGTGGTCCACAATCTGCTATTGTTAAAGGTTATAAAGGAAGCAGAGTCTCCCAGGGAGGTCGGATGTAAAAACGAACAGGTTCAGAAAGGAGAAATCCAATATATGTGGAGGGTCCGCAAAGCACAATGCTTATTGCTCAAACCACCAGTGCTTTTGCACATAAAAGGAAACCAGTAGTGACATGAAGGCGACCCATTTGGTTCCGGTTTTGTTTTCATTTTCATTTAATGAAAATGATTTATTTTATTTTGTATAGAAAACCCATTTGTTTTCATTTGGAAATTATTTATATATATATATATATATATACATATATATATATTAAATGACTATGCATACGGAAATGGCTACCAGGAGGACCACTCTGTATACGCACAACCCTTTTCCAAAATGGCACTGGCAGTTTCTACACCATTTTGGAAAAGGGCACCCATTCTGTGCATGTGCTGACTAGCTGCGCATTTTCAAAATGGCACCAACGCCATTTTTTTTAAAGGGCGCACATGCGGAGAGTGGCCCATTCATTTTTATTTTAGTAAAAATATTTTTAAAAAAATATTATTATTTTTTTAAAAATCACCACACATATGCAAAATGGCCACCAGACCATTCTGCCCTTTACATCAAATACCGCCGCCAGTGCCATTTTGAAAAAGGGCAAACATAACCATATTTACGAAAATGAATTGGGGGGTCCATTTGTTTTCCTAAATAAGAGAAAATGATATGAATGCAACCCCCTAGAAACCAGTCAAGAATATTTTAAAAGAAATTTGATCTATAAATTGTAACATTCAACTTTGCTAGGGAAGCTAAGGACAGCTGTACTGGCTTAGATCAGTAGTAGCGCCAGTTGCATCAAAAGAAAGCCGTAACACCCAATGAATAACTCCAATAATTACTTTAAGGGAAAGTCCCTTTCAATGCCGCCCACATGCTAGATGGTTAGACGTCTGCATACTATTAGCAATTATCATAACAGGAAATCAAGTGCCAACCCTTCTGCTGGAAGAGAAATCACAGACTTGGGATGAATTTTTGTAAAATTTGTGCATTTATTCTATGAAGCCAAGGGGTTCCCAAACATTTTGGGCAAATGGGACCACTGGTGGCTCTTGGAATCACTCCTGGACCACCGTGTACCTTATAGCGATATCTATCGACAGCCCAGAACATGCTCCTGGCTAGCTGGCTATGGTTCTACCATGCGGCCAGCTCCAGTCTCCACTCTCCATTGGCACCAGTGCCACGGCCATGTGCATTAAGATCATCCCCCAGACTCCTCGTCTCCCTGCAGGTGGACATGGTGTCAGCACCAGTGAACATCAAAGCATACACTTTGATACAGCTACAACCCATTCTGAGGGGTGAAGACCAGATGTAACTGAGGTGGAAAAATACAGAAGACCAGCTAGACAGTTATAAAGCATGCTATGTGTCAGCAAGAAGGAACATTACTGATAAGAATGAGCAGAATGGGCCTAGGAGTGGAATGGAATGCAGGGAACAGATAACTTGAGCAGCTAGGGGTGTAACCAAATATACTGTCTTAATTAGAGGAAAAGTCATGATGATTTGGCAAGTGGAAAAACCCAGCTAGGTAACTGTATATGCGCATGTGTGAAGCACAGTTTTGCATTTTTGTATAAAAGCTTGCTGAACTGTCCCAAGGGGGCAGCACTCCTTTGCAGTGTCTGCCCAACGCGTTGTATGCTGAATAAACTAATGATAGTTACCCAGACTCTGTGTACAGCCTCGAATTGGTGAGCTCACCCGAACCCAGTGGATCTAGAGGAGAAATCCACAAGATAACCACAGTGTCTAAGATCACCAGATGGGAAGCACTGGCATATATTATATTATTAAATATACAGTCTAATGCTTTCAAAAAGCTTTTCTATCTTACCATAAAGGCTGGCTCTTGAAATCCAAGTTTCTGTCTTTCAGCTCCTGTCCTGTAAAGATCTACACATGTAAATGTGGAAGAGAGAGCACATTTGCAACCCGAGTGTGATCCCCACAATTTCAGGTAGTCTGTCAGATGCCCAGTTGGGACATTTTCCAAATTTTAAAAAATTTCATTTTTTAAAATTTTAATTTTTCATTTCACCAGTTCAGTAAATCAGCAAGGGAGAGCTCTAAATTGGTATGGGAGATCGCTCAAACAATAGAGAAGGGGTAATTTCAGATGTTACAAGATCACACTAGTCCACTGTATCCCAGTGGATTCCCTGAGGTGGCTGTGATCACGCGGATGTCTGTTTGGCCCCCGCCAGATGTTCACCACAGTGACTCTCTGGCGGGGGTCAAAGCTAGCCACGGTTCTGGACCTCCAGCCGACTGGTGGTCCAGAACTAAAACGAATGGTGCGCTGAATGGAGAAGCATTTCAACGGTTTTCATTTTTTTAAACAAAAAGCAAAATCACTGTGCATGGGCGGCATTGCCACCGGGGTCATTCTTCACATAGATGCCCCTTTCCAAAAGCCCCAGTTGCCATTTTGTTCATGAACTGTAGGATTTTAAAAAAATTAAATAAAAAACAATAATTTTTAAAAAAATCACTGTGCGTGTGCAAAATGGCCACTGGAGGACCATTCTGTACATGTGCACCCTTTTATAAAACAGCGCCAGCAGTATCAGTACCATTTTGGTGCCCGCAGCTCACATGTAAATTGCACAGCAGTGCACATGCATGTGCACGCCAAGGTGCACAGGGTTTATGGTTGCGGCCAATGGTCTAGTGACCATGGGTAATTTCAGATCTACCGGTCCCGGAGGCCCGGCACGCTGAACCACGGACAAGGATCCGTTTCGGATCCTGGTCGGAATCAGGCTGGCCGTCCTTTAGACGTGCCGGCCTGATTCTCACCGGGAATCAGGGAGGGGGTGAGGCTGCACGGTGCAAAGTGTCCTTCAGGTGCGTCTCCTTCAGGAGACGGGCGGTCAGGACCACAATCCAGCCAGGCTGCAGGTAACAGATGTTACCTTCTGCCCGTCCCGGATTGTGGCCAATCCGATCATGGTTGGGGCCCGATCCCACCACGATTCTGGACTTCCAGATGGCCGGAGGTCCAGAATCATGGTCAATCTGATTCTCACCAGTGATTCACTGGGGTGAACATCTGGCAGGAAGCAGAACAGACGTAATGGGACCAACAGCCACCACAGGGGATTCACTGTGGTTGACCGCGATTATGGGTGATGACGGGGCACCTATTGGCCCTGTCACGGAATCACCTTTCTGATTCCCAGCCAGAATCAGAACGGCCCGTCAACAGACAAGACGGCTGATTCTGGCGGGGAATCTGGGGAGGGGGCGGGGCTGCACAGCTCAACATGCGACCGCACAGCCCCGACCCCCACGCTCCCCCAGCAGCCCACCCTCCTGGAGATGGGTGGGTGCAGTGGCCAATTCGGCCGCTGTGCCCGATTCCTTTCTGGGGTCTGGGACACAGTCCAGAATCAGCGGCGGTAACAGACGTTACCATCCGCCGATTCAGGACCATGGTTCAATTAACCACACTTTCGGGGATGGTGCCCAGACCATCCTCGAAAGGGTGGTTATTTTGCTCACCACCGGTGATTCACCGTGGTGAACATCTGCAGTGAACAAACAGACGTCATGGGACCATCCGCCACCACAGGGGATTGTCCGTGGTTGAACGTGATCTCATAATGGCTGAAAATACCCATTGTTACATCTGAAATTACCCCATTTGAACATGTGCACTGATTATTATTTTTTTTTAAAAAAATATATCAATCCCCAAAAGGAAAAAAAGCCCCAAAATGGTAGAGCCGTTTACATATACCCCCCAAAATGAAGGGTTTTTTGTAAATGAAGCAAGTGCCAAGTACATTTCTGGCGCTATATAAATGCTTGTTAATAATAATAATACAATAATAAAATAGTAGGTGTGCTTTCTGCACACCCCTTATATTGATTAGTACCTGATATTATTGGCTCGAATCGTATACCATGATTCCAATGGACATACCTGGTTTTTCAGGTCTTCGTTTCACCTCTACCCATGACTAGTTCTCTTGTACAGTGGGACTGTTCTCCTGAATGAGATATGTAAATTACTGCAGGATGTGGAGAGTAAAGAACTTGTCATCCTCTCCCCACTGGTGATTGACACCATTTTTCCAAAAGAGAAGAAAATTATCCTTAGGAGTTTTCAAGGAAACCACTACCTGGAAAGGTTTAATCATTTGATGTGCTACAGGGTTATAACACCTTGGAGAGTACGACCATTATGAGCAGCACTCAAACCACATGTGTCTTCTGAACAGATCAGAGGCCTTTTGACAGTGATGAATCAATGCTTGTTATCAGTCTTCAAAGACCTCATGTGTCATGTGAATGTTCCATCAAAGGCGTCTGACATTTTATGTTGGAGTAGGGATTTGAGCTTTGGGGGGGGGGGGGCAGGTGAGGGGGCAGGAGATGTGAGCACTCATTACTTGGTAGGTGTCTTCATCCAAGGGTTTATGCTGCTGAGGTTCTGCCACTATTTTAAAAAAACATACAAGAATAGAAGTATTCTCAAACCCATGGTGAGGGTGTCATAGAAGGTGTGGCCATTGTTCTTGGCAACTTTGGTCATTGTGTCCTCATGATTCTTCTCTGAGATGAGACCTGGTTTGAAATTGATTTTGATTAATAGCTTTTTTTGTTGAAAAAAATCAAAATGTGAATTGGTTGTCATTTCCAGTTTGGGTTTTTATAAGTGAAGATTTGTCATCCAAAGTCATACCTCTGGTGTGTAGAGGAAGACAGCTCAGGGGAGGGAGGGGCTTAAAGGTGCAGTTGGGCAGGAAACATAGAAAAATGTTTATTTATTCATTTATTTATAATAAATACATTTATATCCTGCCCCATCCTGCCTCCAGCAACCCCGGGCGGCTCACAACAGCCAGTCCATAAATACAATAAAGCAATAATAAAATAAGTAAAAACACAGCCATATAAAAATCTATTCATTAAAATAAGGAGCATTAGTTCAGAAATGTAAAACACACCCTCCCATAAACCTCCTCACAACTATCCCCTCCATCGAATGCCTGGCGGAAGAGCCACATCTTACATTGGCGACGGGCATCAAAAATAAGGAGAGTCAGGCTGTTGACAATGAAAACATTTTTTTCAAAATGTCTTTGCTCGGAATCAGCATTTTTACAAGTATTTAGTGTCAAAAATATCAAAACGCTTTGGTCACTTTTGACATTTCATTTCAACTTCTTCACAGAACTGAAATTCCACAACTGTTTCCGAACTGAAATTCCCGTTATCTACCAGTTGTGTGTCAGCCATTGTCTAAACTGTTGGCTTCTGGGGATACTTTGCATCATGAAATATGGCATTGAATATAATGTTGCTAGAGTTGAAACCAGTAGCTCATTTACTACCTGTGGATAGCACCCGTATTTTTGAATATTGCATTGGGTACTCAACAGGCTACCTGATTTACCAATCGGGTACATGGATACTTGAAAAATCAGTCATTTTTTGTACTGATTTTCAGTAAATCAGAAAATTGGGATGGAAAAATGAAAATTGGGACGAGCTGATAAATTGAGACCGAAAGTCACCATTCTGGGACATCAGGTATTTGAATTGGGTATCAAGCAGTACCTGATAGTTTCAAGGTTTTTTTCAAGTACAGAAAATTTGATGGGTATACACATTTTTGCAGGTACTCGTTTCAGCTCTAAATGTTGCTCTGATATTGGTTTTATTAAATGTTTAATATTGACATAGGAGTCACTTGTTTATATTCTTTGTGAAAATATTTTTTTTTATATAGAACTTGTGTCCCAGTTTCTTTGTGGTGGTTCTATGAAAAGGCTATACGTCTCTTGAGAAGGAAGAATCATCACATTCTGCAGTGATCAGCTTTCCAGAAAGAAAGGGCCAGTTTTCTCTTAGAAAAGAACAATGACTCCTACCTCGGCTTCAGAGCTGCATCTGGGGTTGGGATTCTGAGTCATTGTTGGCTTATTAGCAAAATTTTCTCAAAACTAGCATTCATCTGCTTGCCTTTCACCAACCAAACCCAGAGAGACAAAAATCACCATCTGCCATTTCCCCTCCCTCAATCATGTGTCTTTACTTTCTTTCAGTTCATTATCATTGACAATTGTCAGCTTTCGCCCGCCCAACGCTGGATGAATGGGACCGCCAATCACACACACATTTGTTTCCTAACAGCAGTGTAGGAAATGTTTTCATCAATCCCAGTCTAGCACGTTTTGCAAGAGGCGATCGTTTCCCTGATGCGTCGTCTATCTCGAGTGGGTGGCATTTCTGGTGAGACTGCCTTTCAGCCATGCGCTCAACACATTGCCTTTAAAAACATTTTTTTTAAAAATCTCCCCATCCTCCTTTGCCTTCCCAGTTTAATTTGCTGTGAGAGCTGCTTGTTCAATTTTATATCTTTTAGTGGCTGTCACTGCTTCGCTGCTCCCACCATGTAGCCTGTTAATGATACCTTTCTCCTCCACTTTACACCAAGCCATTATTGCTGGAGAGGTAACACTGTAGACATTTCTCAGGTCAAGTGTGAGATTGTAGGGGTCCTCAGGTTATCCCCCCACCCCCATTGCTTATCCTCTGGCTCTTTCAGATGAACCTTTTGAGAAATCATCAAGGCTGAGGAGCACGGCAACGTGTCTGCAGATCAGAAGCAGCATAGTGCAGAAGCCCAGCATTTAGATTTCATTCCTTCCCTGTCTCATCCAGCCTGTGAAGTGGAGGGATAGAGGGCATTTCACAATCTCTACCGAGGATGAAATTAAATGCATACTCAGAGCTCCTAGAGCAAGGGGGTGGGGTGGGAACTTTTTCACTCCAAGGGATCAAGTTGGGGACAGGAGTGTTTAAGGGGTGCGTTAAGGAAGAGGAGGGTCCAGATCATGTATCTCTGCCATGGATCTATCCTCCCTGATCCTTGTGTGCATACCCTCATCTCTGTTATCTTACCCTGAGCTCTCTCTTTCACTGCTTGGGGTAGGAGCAGAGTCTGGGGGTCAGATTATGGAATTGGAAAGGGGCTAAATAATAACTAGCTATGGATCACATTTATTTATTTATTTGATTTCTAAAACTTAGATGCTGCCCCCTCCTTCCTCAGTCATCTCGAGGCAACTCACATCATTTTAAAACATATTCAAATATACAATAAACAACAATTTAAACAGTATAAACCCATCCCTACCCACCCTAACCCCACCTCCCTCGGGAAAGGCCTGGCAGAAGAGCCAGGTCTTACAGTGTCTGCAGAAAGAGGGGAGGTCAGTAATCAAGCAGACCTCCAACGGGAGGGAGTTTCACAGTCACGGCGCAGCCACAGAGAATGCCCTCCTCATGGTGGACACACGGGGGACCCCGAGGAGAACACCCCCGGACACCTGCAGAGACCGATCCAGGACCCAGAGAGTGAGGCATTCCTGAAGGTACGTGGGGCCCAAGCCATTTAGGGCTTTAAAGGTTAACACTAATGGTCCCGGAAAACGATTGTCAGCCAGTGCAGAGAACGAAGCACTGGTGTAATGTACTCAGGTCTACCCGTTCCAGTCAAAAGAGCTGTGAGTTAAGAAGCACCCCCAGACTACAAACCTGGGTGGCTAACGTTTGGCAGACTCTGACAATGACAGGAGCCACCACCCCCTCAGCCTTCCCCGCCAGCATCACCTCCATTTCTCAGGATTGAATTTCAGATGACTCGCCCTCATCCAATCCCCCCAGGCTGCCAAACACCAGGTAAGCACCGAGACTACCAGGTCTGGGGCTGCAGAAAAAGAAAAGTAAAGCTGTGTATCATCGGCGTACGCCGAACCTTCTCATGACCTTGCCTAACGGCTGCATGTACGCATTGAACCAGAGAGGGGACAGAATAGAACCCTGCGGGACTCCACACGTAAGGTCCCGGGAAGATGATGAACACTCCCCTAGGATCACCCACTGAGTCCTCCCAGCCAGGAATGAGTGGAACCATTCAAGAACAGCTCCTCCCACCCCAGCCTGGTCCCACAGACGAGCCACCAACATCTAATGGTCAACAGTATCAAATGTAGCCAACAGATCTAGTAATATTATTATTATTATTAAACATTTATAAAGCGCCAGTAACAACCTGGTGCTGTACAGAACATATAATCAGCTGCGGTCCCTACCTGTGGCTTACAATCTAAAAGACAAGGAGGGGGAGACAAGGAGAGGGGACAGCGGGAGAGACATGGGAGAAGACAAACAAACATTCAGGC
>QEPC01014177.1:2056292-2099068 GCA_003113815.1 Sphenodon punctatus | reverse complement strand
GGGGGGGGGGGGGGGGGGATGGGCCTGGGTGAGAATAAGGGGTAGGTTGGCTGGAGAAAGGACACTGGTGGTGGAAGAGGGAGAAGGAGGGGGGTCATGAGAAGGGCGAGATGGAGGGAGGAGATAGAGGGCGAGGAGGCAAGAGAGATATGGGGAGGCGCCATAGGTGGTAACAGTCAGCGCATCAGGGGGAATCCAAGCCTGAGGGTGTTGCGGGAGGGGGCGCGTGATGTCCAGCGGCGATGGTTGGAGGCGGCTGTGTGGCGTGCGCTCCATCAGGGGGGTGGCTCCTCGCTCCGGCCTAAAATGGCCACAAAACGGCCAGCGCCCTTTTGTCGTCGCCCTTCAGGCGCCGCCCGAGAGCTGCCGCCTGCTGGGGCGGGGCAGGCTGCCTTGGCTGTTCCCTCCCAGGGGGTGTGGCTCACCTGCATGGATGGGATTGGAGGAGGCAGTCAGGTGCTGGTGGGGTACTTGACAGGTTACTTGGTTACTAATCAGATATCTGGAAACCAGAAAAACTGAAGTACTTCCAGTATTGATTTCTCAAATTTTTTTAAAAATTCCCAGTAGGTCTATCCGTATGCTACTTGTTATATTGAGTCTGCACACTGAAAAATAGGCACAGATATATATTTATTTTTAAAGTGACTGCAATTTGTTTTCTGGAACCAGAAGCTGACTTTCCAGAAGTGGAAAGTTGATTTTCTATGACAGAAAAGACATAAATACATATTTTAAGCAGAAAATGTGTATTTATTTATTTATTTATTTATTTACAATCTTAGATCCCTCCCCTCCTGTCAAGGCAGCTTGGGGCGGCTAACAATTCACACCATACAATATAAAAACAATAATATGAATATAATATATCTAAAAATACATTAAAAACTTACTAACACTAATGGGGGGAGTCAATGATAAAACATACAAAAACCCAACCACCCTAACCCTCATCCCCCCTCCCATCCCCCATCTCCCTCACCGAAAGCCTGTTGAAAGGAGGAGAGGTCTGGCACCACCTGGGCCTCTTCTGGGAGGGAGTTCCACAGTCTAGAATACTTTCTGCATGGTCGCCCCCTGGGATACCTCGGAGACTTCAATAAAGGCACTCCCAGTTGAACGCAGGGACTAATCCAGAGCCCGGGGAGTGAGGTGGTCCCACAGGAAAAGAAAGTTAAAGAAAAGGGGTAGGGGAGAAGGTTGTTTTCTGAGACGGGGAGTTGCCTAAAATTGTCAGAACTTGTCTGAAACCCAATAAATCAATTTCGGGAATCAGTATATCGAACAACATGTTGCAGTGATGGAACTTGCAAGAGGCTATCCTCAGTTGACCTTACGGATCACGATGAGGCACAAGGGAGGCAGCACAAAGAGAAAAAGAAGTCACAAGATTGGTTCTACGCCTGACATCCACGACCAGTTGCCAACTCTCCCAGAGAGTCAGACACATGTACACCTCGTGTCAGTCAACTAAGGCCAGAATCTCAGAGGAAATCAGTGCTGGGGCTCTCTCCAACTGTGCCTTTGTACAGCATCAGCACAATCAAATGCCTACAAGGTGCCATTGCAATAAAATACAGTAGAACCTCCCCATATCTCAGGGGACAGGTTTTGTCTGGATTGGAGAGATATCAGATATACAAGAGTTGTTAAAAATATCCAGAATCTAGAATGGTCTGGATATGGTAAATGCTAATACAGGTGGTTATCCTACCATAATTAGGGTGTGTTTCTTCGACTGTAAAGGAACAGCTTATAAAATCATATAATGGGAAGGCCAGAAAGGATCTCAAGGAACATCGGTAATTTCAGATGTTACGATACCACAGTCAACCACAGTGAACCCCCTGTGGTGGCTGCGGTAGTGTAACATCTGAAGTTACCCAAAGAGATTCCCGCCAGATGTTCACCCCTGTTAACCTCTGGCAGGAATCTCTTTGACCACCCTTTCAGACGTCCAAAAGCCCGGAGGTCCAAAAGCATATTAGGATCGGGCCCCAAGCATGGTCACGGTGGCCACAATCCGGAATCGGCAGAAAGTAACGTCTGTTACCTTCTTCCGGCCGGATTGTGGCCCAGACCATGCTGTGGGATCGGGTGCAGCGGACAGATTGGCTGCTGTGCCCACCCGTCTCCTGGAGGGCAGGCAGCTGGGGAGCACGGGGGGCGGGGCTGTGTGGCCGCACGTTCTGCCATGAAGCCCCGCCCCCTCCCTGATCCCCAGTAGAAATCAGGCCGGCACGTCTGAAGGACAGTCGGACTGATTCCTCACTGGGATCCAAAATGGATCCAGGTGCGGGGTGATTTCACATCTGAAATCACTCATCATCTCTAACCACCTGCTCCAAGGCAGCACCCTTCTATCTGCAGCATCTTTGGGGGGGGGGGGGAGGCATCCTTACTACATCAGGTGCGTATTTCATGGCACATCATGGTCCTAAACTAAATATTTCACAAATATTGTCGCAATCCAAAACTCCGCCGCCAAGGTCATTCACTCTGCCCGTCGCTTCGACCATGTGCATTGTGCAGCCTCTCCTCCTCTCCCTTCACTGGCTCCCCCTTCCTGAACGTATCCTGTTCAAACTCCTGGTTTTCACATTCAAAACGCTCCACGACCAAGCTCCCCCTTATCTCTCAGACCTAATCTCCCTACGCTCTCCCTGTCTCTTATACACATCTAGATGTGTATAAGAGACAGGACCTGTCCCATGGATCCATCCCCTACCCCTGTGTGCATCCCCTTGCCTCCCTCCGCTCCTTCAAATCCCTCCTCAAGACCCACCTTTTCCTTGCTGCCTTTCCCAATGCCCGCTAGTCTTTCCCCATACTCTTACTGTCGGCCCTCCTCTGCTGACTGCTGCTACCAACTTCATTGTAACCAAGCCAAGTACACGCACCTGAGACTTTGCATCTGCTTGAATGTTTCTTTGTCTTCTCCCGTGTCTCTCCCACTGTCCCCTCTCCCTGTCTCCCCCCTTTTGTTTTTGTCTTTTAGATTGTAAGCCACAGGCGGGGACCGCGTCTAATTCTATGTTCTGTACAGCACCAGGTCATGCGACTGGCGCTTTATAAATGTCTAATAATAATAATAATAATAATAATAATAACTAAACCGATTCCTTATTAAAGCAAAAAATAGCCTTGACATCTGCAAATCTATATTTAATAAGGGTGCGCAGAAGGCACCCCTAACATTTTTGGTTGACTTTTTGTTTTCATTTATGAAAATCCCTTTGTTTGGTGTGTTTTTTTAAAATGTAATTAAAATAAATTGCTGCCAGGCTATTCAATGCATACACGGCCTTTTTCAAAACTAGCACCCAGGCTGCCAGCACAATTTGGAAAAGGGCGCGTATGTGCGGAATGTTCCAGCAGCTGTTTTGCACACGCATAGTGGTTGTTGTTTTTTTAAAGTTTTATTTTTAAGTTTTTAAAAAAATTAAAAATCACAGCTAACGTGCAAATGGTTCTGCACACGTGCTCCCTTTTCCAACGGGGCATCGGCACCATTTCAGGAAAGGGTGCAGGTGGACAGAATGGCCCTGGTGGCCATTTGCCGATGCACAAGTTTTTTTTTAATTATTTTATGTTTAAACAAAAACGGATGAAAGCAGTAATCTGTTTTCCTAACATTAGTTATTCATCTGCTCTACTTATTCATCTGTTTTGGTAACGATAGTTACGACATTCGTCAAACACCAAACTTATTGTAAGCCGCTCTGAGCTTTCTTTAGGGAAGGGCGGGATAAATATGTAAATAAATTAAATAAAAATAAATAAATTTTCAGTTAAACTCCGAACAACAGAATATGTCTACCTTTTGAAGACACTATCTTCACCATCAGCGAGTTTAAAAACCACACACAAAATTTAAAAAACAGGAAAGGAAAATGGAAAAACTTGCCCCAAAAAATACCTCCCAAACAAACCCAAGAGCAGAAACACTATTGTTTGGTGCAGTTGGTATTTTTGTGGGTGAAAAAATCCTAAAACAAAGCTCCTTGCAAAGTGTTCAATCATTTATAGGAAGCAAACTCAAATGTTTGCCATATGGCTCCATGAGAAGAGCAGATTTTTTCTAGTATTTTTTACAGTGCTAAAGTGTTATTTGCATAATTCTTTCGAAAATCGGAATTTTTACAGGGATTTGAATGTTTCAAGACAGGTCCCTTTTGTACAAAATCCATTATTATTGCAGGGATAAAAATGCACTAATTAATAGCAGCTGATTTTGGTCTCAGCTGCACCCTGTCACACAAAACATGAGGGACTCTGATCCTTCGAGTGGAGTTACTTCAAAGTCACCCCAGTAGAGTTCACTCTAGAATGTCATATTATGACTTCTCTTAATATTAATACAGTCAGATTCCAGTTTTCAGTCTCATTTATGATGTACAGGTACAGAGGAAAATATGGACGGCAAACAATGTCCCTGTAGAACCCATGGAGATTCCCTTTAACTCACTTCTCCAACAACAGCTTAGAGCAGCATTTCTTTCAAATTGCAGTAAGATTTAGTGCTGTCTTCAGATGATACAAGTATAGCTTGAATTATTTTTAGCAGGAAGCACAGTATGGCTAATGAATAATACAAGGGGATTAGCCTGCATTTGATAGCTCCCATTTGAGCCAATTTTCACCTTTATCAATGTGCCAGTAATTCAAAAGAGCTCTGTAGTTGATGGTGATGTGCACCATGAGGAATAAATTTGAAATGTCTGCCATTTTTAAACCCCATTGTATGGACTATTTAGGTGAAGGGCTTGGATTAGAGCTGAAAAGAATAGTAAATTCCATATTTGAGAGTATTATCTGAATTTTGGGATAGTACTCCAAATATCCATCTCTAAAAGGATATCCAACTGAACATCCCTTTTGGGTTGAAATGTAAAAGAGTGGGGCCAATCCCAAACTTCACAGACTGGCACGCAAAGGACACGTGGCAAGCACGGACACGTGGCAAGCACACGCACACCCCTGGAATGGGGCCCGCAGCATGCACGCAAACCACACAGAAGTCTAGTAGTTTGCACACACAAGGTGGTGTGCACAGGAGTTTGGGATTGCAGTGTGTGGGTAATTTCAGACATTACGAGATCACAGTCAACCACAGTTAACCACAGTTAATCCCCCAGCGCAGCCAATGGGTATTTTCGGACGTTACATTACCACACTCAACCACGGTGAAACCCCTGTGGTGGTGGATGGTCCCATAACGTCTGGTTGCTTGCCGCCAGATGTTCACCACGGTGAACCACCGGCAGTGAGCAAAATAACCACGCTTTCGAGGAACGTCCGGGCACCATCTCCAAAAGCGTGGTTAATTGAACCATGGCCCAGAATCAGCGGACAGTAACATCTGTTACCGCCGCTGATTCTGGGCCGTGGCCCAGACTATGGGCTGGAATCGAGTGCAGTGGCTGGACTGGCCGTTGCGCCCGCCCGTCTCCAGTAGGGCGGGCGGCTGGGGGAGCGTGGGGGGGCGGGGCTGTGAGGCCGCACATTGCGCCGCACAGCCCTGCCCCCCGATTCCACACCAGAATCAGCCGGCACGTCTGTTGGACATGACGTTTTGATTCCGGCAGGGAATCAAAAGGTGATTCCAAGACAGGGCCAATAGGCGCCCCGTCACGTCTGAAATCACCCAATGAGTCCTGAACGTCTGTTCGGTGGCATCCAGTTGTTCACCACAGTCAATCACCGGTAGGGGCCAAGGTCAACCATGGTTCTGGAGCTCAGGACAGCAGCAGGTCCAGAATAATTTAATTAATTAATTTATTTATTTATTTATATTTATTGGCCGTCCCCTCACGCCTACGGCATCTCGGGGTGGCTCACAACAGTTAAAACAATATAATACATGAAAACAACAATAAGAATAATTAAAACTACCCCCCAAACATTTCCCTCCCTACCGTACCCTCCCACCCTACCCTCCAACCCCTGCCCCCTCCCCCCCCCTCCCCACCGAAGTCCTGGGAGAACAGCCAAGTCTTACAGACATCAAAAGGCCAACAGGCCCTGGACCAGGCGAGCTTCCTCCAGGAGGGAATTCCATAACCGTGGCCTTGCCACCAAGAATGCCCTCTCCATTGTGGCCCCCCCGTCTTATATGGGGGATCTCCAGAAAGGCTCCCCCGGTGCACCAAAGGGATTGCTCTGAGGCACAGAGTCTGAGGCAGTCCCTGAGATATGAGGGGCCCAGACCATGCAGGGCTTTGTAAATCAATACTAACACCGCCGGGGGTGAACTCCTGGTGGGAATCATGGGGTGATTTCAGATGTACTGGGGCACCCAATGACCCCGGAACGGAATCACCATTTGATGCCCCTCCAGAATCAAAATGGCCCATCAACAGACATGCCGGTCGATTCCGGAGGGGAATTGGGGGAGGGGGTGGGGCTGTGTGGTGCAACATACAGCCGCACAGTCCTGCCCCCCCCCACGCTCCCGAGGCCAACCCCCTCTGGATGATGGGTGGTCACAGCAACCAATGTGGATGCAGTGCCCTCCCGTCCCCCGGGGTATTGACCACGGCCCAGAATCAGCGGTGGGCACGGCCGCCGATTCTGGGCCATGGTCCAGGAGCAGATGTGATGTTACCACGGTCAACCACGGTGAATCCCGTTGGGCCGAAAAACAATTCCCGCTGGGCCGGACCTCCAAAAGCGTGGTCAAAGCAATTCCCGCTCGGGTGAACATCTGGCGGAAATAACTTTTTGGCCCAACAGACATTACGCCATCACGGTGCCCATAGGGGGATTCACCATGGTGGCATAACGTCTGAAATAACTCATGGTCAATGCAATCCCCACCGGGAAATGGACAAAAGCAATGTCTGAACAGCAACCGTCAGGTGTGATCATGGACAAGGATGCCATGCCATGGCGAAAGAATGCAATGGGCAACAAACAGAACAAGGAGGGATATTTAAAGGGCACGCTGCAGCAGGGGAATGAGGTGCCAGGACAGGAAGAGAGAGTGGAGAGACAGGACAGTGATGGAGGATGAGCAGCAGCAGGAGGACCCAGAGCAACCCACCCCACAGGGGGAAACCAAACAGGGGATGCAGGCCCCCTGCAAAGAGGTAGGGAGATCCCCATGGGATGGCCAGGGGGCAGGGGTGCAAAGGTAGTGGACAGCCACAGAGGGAGGGTGGAAGGTGGGGGCAGGAACAGCACAACCACAGCTCACAACCCCCAATGTCCACCCAACAGACCAGGAAATGAGCCTGAGCCCCAGAACCCCCAAAGGACACCAGCAGGGAGGAGCCAGAGGCAGTGGCAGAAAAGGCAGCACTGGAGCCAGAGGGGCCAGCACGGGGATGGAGGTACCAGGGAGGGGGACAGTGGGGAGTCCAGGAGACCCAGGATTTCATCAAGATCTGGGGGTCTCTGGAAAACCAGGATGAGCTCATGGTCAACAAGCACAATGAGCACGTGTTCAAACAGATAGTGAAGGAAATGGGGGAGGCTGGATATCAGAGGTCAGCAGCACAGTGCTGGTCCAAGGCCAAGGAGCTCAAGAGTGTGTATAAGCACATAAAGGACAATAATCAGAGATCCGGTCACACAGCACAGACTGTGCCCTATTACGATGCCCTCGACCAGATCCTTCACATGAAGGGATCCATCATGGGCCCTCGCCTGGTAGGGAGCGCCGTGGCACAGGGCCAGACACAGGAGGACATCCCACCTCCCATGGTAGCACTGGGTGCACTCACAGACACCGCCAGAGTTGCACCCAAGAAGAACGGCCCGGGACCTCGGGAAGCAGCAGGCCCCCATCACAGACAGTCATGGGGAGCCCACTACCGCACTCGAGGTTGGGCTCCGATGATGACACGCTGGTCACCCTGAGTCAATGGATGGGAGGGGAGCACTCCAAGCAGAGCCCATCAAGCAGCCAGCCACGGAGGACTTGGAGACGGACATAGGAGGTAGGCACAAGGTGTGGAAGGCACAGGGGCCTGCACAAACCCATAGGGATGTGCAAGCACAAGGAGGTTGGGTGTTCAGCCACATCGAAACCGTTTGGGTTCTGGCTGTTCGACCTGAACAGGTTCGGGGGGGCGAACCCGTTCGGGAGGACCCGGGTCAAACCAGAAGGCCTAGTAGCAGCTTGAAGCACTCGGGAACGTTGCCACTTCCAGACCTACTGCCACCACCACTGCCACCACCGGACCCAGGGCCAGAGCCCCAGCACCACCAGGTAGGTCAATTCCTGGGGTGGGGTTTTTTAAAAAAAAAAAAATTCCAGGCTGGGCAGGGGTGGGGGAAGGTGAGCCCAGGTGCCCCTTCCACCCACGCAGCCTGGAGGGGGAGGGAAAACCGGGTAGCCTCCTATCCCCCACCCCCCACCCGAATGGGTTCAGAACCTGAAATTTGTTCAGCATATTCAGGCAGGGGGCAGTTCAGATTCAGGGTGTTCATGAACAGTCTGAAATCCCAAGTTTGGGCCAAACCCTGAACTCCCGAACCGTGTTTGCACATCCCTACAAATCAAGTGAGGGGGGGGGTACAACAGGCAAGTAATGATACTAACCAACCCCCCCCTCCATACCACAGGTGTGGCCGAGGGAGAGGAGAAGGCAATGGAGGGGGAACGGGCACCAGGAGTGGTGTGGAACACATGACAGAAGGTAAGCGGAAGGGACAGGGCCCACCAGAGGCCAGGAGGGGGACAGGGAGGTGTGGGAACATGGGGGTAGGGACAGGGGAACTCCAATGTCACACCCCCATGGCAGTTCCCATACAGGACCGCTACCACTGCCTCAGGAGGTTGAGGCAGAGGGGGGGCTGCACCAGCAGCAGCAGCAGCAGGTGGAGCGAGGTGAGCGGGCAGGAGGGACCCAACTACCCAAGGGGAAGAGGGATGTATGGGCAGGTATCCCAGGCCCCTCCATTCCAGGGGGGCACACATGCAGCTAACGGGTGCCCGACCGAGCTAACTGAACTTGTATCCCACAGATCCACTGCCCCGGCAGCCACCCAGACAAGAGAGGGACCAGTGCTGCCAGCCTAGAGGATGCGGGAGCACAGGGCACATGTGCGCTGCCAGTGGGAGGACCTGGTGGAGGAGATTATACAGACCAGCACAGAGCAGGGGGAGGCGATGATCGCCTCCATTGACAGGATGGAGGCGGCCACCGGCAGGGCCATAGAGCAGATGGAGGGATGCGACAAGTACTTCCTAGTCGAGATGCGGACAGAGAGGTGGCTGCAGAAATAGAACCACACATGGCAGCTGGAGACGATAGAGCGGCTGACGGAGACCATCGATCGCTGGGCCACTGAGCACTCTCAGAAGCTAGACTGGTACCTTGAGATCGGCACCTTGCTGCTGCTACATGCGGGCATGATGAGTGCCTACATCACGGCAGCAGCACCCCCGGGTGCCATCCCAGTTGCAGCCCCACACCCACCACCATCCCACCGCTGGTGCCCATCCCACAGCAGCAGCAGCAACAGGCCTGACCACAGGGTCCATGCATCCACCTCCCCGTCCTGCTGGGGCTGAGATGGTAACAACTGCCCCGGCAGGTGCAGCAGCAGCAGACGGTCCGAGTCCAATCCAGCCCCCAGCAGCGGCCACAGAGGAGAGCCTGGAGCCATCACAGAGCCAGGTAGCACCGGAGGGAGACAACAGTGGGGGAGAGGGTGGCTCAAAGACAGTGGAGCAGCCCACACGGCAACAGAGAAGTCACCACATGAAGTAGGAAGGGGTAGGGATAAGGGGAGGGGGGGGAAATAGGGCATGGGGTCACTGTAACAACAATAAATACACCTTCATTCACTGTAACCATCATGTCCGTAGGTCATTGCTACACACGCTGGGGATCCTGTGCTCAGGGGGTGAGGCTAGGGCACTCCTGGTCACGGGCATGCCAGGAGTCCCGCCCCATGGAACCCAGGAGCCTCAGGCCTGGGGCAACCATGCTATGTGCCTCATAAGTGCTGCTCAGATCTGCTTAGCATAACGGTACTCCCTGGGGGACAATACCAGATATCATATTTACTGGTATCGGATCTCCCTGGTATCGGATTTACCAGTATCGGCATACTGGATTTTTAACATTGGTCGCTTTATCTGTTTTTTTACATTGCGGCCATTCACTTCAATGGCCACGATGTAAAAAAACCAGTAAAGCGGCCAATGTTAAAAATCCAGTATGCCGATACCAGTGATTATTGGATTATAAAATTAATCCAATATACCTGATTATCTAGTGTATCGGATTTATCCAATACCAATATTCCCACCCCGAACACCCAGGCAGGTGGAGAACCCTGTATCCTCGAAGCCGGCCATCACTGCCCCCTGATCTATGAGCTGGATCACACGGTCAAGGAGGACCACCTCCACAGCCTCACAGAAGTCGTGGATGATGCCAGTGACCGTTGTGAGAACCACTCTGAAGTGTTGAGCCACGGAATGGCAGAAATCAGGGGTGTCCAGGGCCCAGACAGCTATGGCCACCCGCTGGAGGATAGGGGAGTGCATGGGGGGGTGAAGCTGCTCCAGCTATGGCTGCAGGAGCTCTGCCAGTCACAGGAGGGTACGCTGGTCCATCCAGAAGTGGACCCTCCAAGCAGCATCGTCCCATCCAGAGGTGCCTGTTGATGGGCATAGTGAGCATAACAGCACTGAAGAGGGCCAGTAGCATGCAGCTGCTTGCCTGAGGGCAGCTGGATGGTTGTGTGCAATCAGCAGGGCCCTGCGGTACATTCATGGAGAGCCTGTGCACTGTGCGCATGGCCTGGACGCAGCAGTGCATGTGTGGGCGAGCAGGCTGGTTGCAGCGAACTGAGCCAGGCATTCCCCCACCCCAGCGTACATGTCAAGCAGCTCCATGGTGACCTGCTGGAGCTCGGTGTGCTGGCAGTACCACTCAGCTAGGATGCCAACAGGCACCCTGCTGGTTTGCATCCATGGCAGGTACCTGCATGGACCAGAGCTGGTAGGTGCCCCAGGAGCGCCGGGAGGTGTCAAGCACACTGCTCGGAGGCTCGCTACTGCCGTTGTGCTGCAGGTTGTGGCACAGGGCAGCTCACTCGTCCCGGGAGGCTCCTCCTGTAGGTCCTGTGCCCCCTGGTGCCAGTCGCTACCACCTAATGGGGTGTTGGGTGCCTTGGTGCACTGGAGGGGGGAGGGCTGTGCCCCCAGCATGTAGGCAGCTTAACGGGGCCTTGGGGGGTGAATGAACATTGTGTGTGTATCACCGCTGTCTGTGTGTTGGCCATTCCTGGGCTTCGGTTCCTGCAGCTGTGCTGTGTTCGCTCCCCACGCATCGCTTCCCAGCCATCCCGTTGTGCTGCCCATACCCTTATTGTGTGGCCTTGGAGATCCCGTGGTTGCCTCCCCTGCCTACCAAGGTTTGAGGGGCCCCACTGTCCTTGATTCTCACACCCTCTACAAGCTGCACCATGGCCACTGCTGCTGCATCCGAGGTCCCGCTCAGCGGTTCTGCAGCCAATCCACGTTGCTGGACCTACAGGGAGACCATGGCTCTAGATGACCTGTGGCATTCCCCTGGCGTTCAACTGTTCCTGAGCTCCCATGCTACCCTCCCGGATGCCTATCGGTGTCTGTGTTCGGGCCTCCGCCGCTTTGGATATGTGGCTACCGCCTGCGAGTGCTGGCTCCATGCTGAGGAGGTGGGGCTACGTCCCTTTCTGAATGGGCACATTCTGGAGTTGAGGGGGTTGCTGGTGTCCTGGTCTGCTGCTGAGATGGTATCAGCTCTGTCTGTCTGTGCCTTGTCCAGCTTCCAGAACTGTCTGGTGGAGGGTGACCCTGCCCTGGCTGTGTCCTACTTCTGCTGCATCCTAGGGGCCCGTTGATCCCAGCATTCCCGTGGGGTGTTGTATTACCACCTGTTGGAGCTCGGAGGCCTGTCGTGGCCCCCTGCTACTGACTATGCCTTGCCCGATCCCACTGGACCCGAGTTGCTAATGCTGTCGGAGGTTTGGTCCTGTGCCGATGTTCAGGTTGGGCTCACCAGTTCTGATCCTTTTGAGGCTTATTATCTTGTTGCCCACCACATGGCACGGATGAGCTATCGCCGGGACATGTTGCAGTGGCCCCACTATGTTCATCTGTTTGGCCGCCCTGTCCCTCTCCCCTTTGTGACCCCGTGCAGCTTGCTGTAGATCCCCCGTGGGTCATCTGTGTCTCAACTGTTGCTGCCGCCAGGTGCTCCCTACACCTCCCTGGCCTTTCTGTTCTGTGACCCACTACATTGTTCCCATTGTGGACCCGTTACTCTCCTGCCTCCATCTTCTCCCCCCGTTCTGCTCGGCTATGCTGGATCACCTGCACCCCAGGACTGTCTGTGTGGCACCGCTGTACCATCTGTACCCTTGGGGTTCGTTTCTGTGACCCTCCCCCCGCTCAGCTGTTATCTGCTAACCAACACCTGTACAGGGGACCCCCATGGACCTTTGCACCCCTTGCTCAGTCGCCTCCCAGTCAGTGTCCGTGATCAGCTCCCACCCCCGTGATGCCTCCGTGTCTGTTTGTGACTGGGTTTCCCTTGCTCACACCACCCAGCATCCCCTTGTTGGGGGGGGGCACCATCGGTTGTCCGTGACTTGGGGCTTGCGTCCCTTGCTGGCTGTGCAGTACCATCCAGGACAGGTTGTCTTGCTGTTGGGACCTGCCTCTGCCGTCCCCACTGTCTTCCTTGGATTAGTGGCTCATCCCTGTGACCCTGCTCTGTCACCGTGCGGACCCCTCTCTGTTCATCGGACTGTGTTGCTGTTGGGTGCCTCGTGGTGTCTGTGCTGTCCCTGGGGTGCTGTGTGCCTGCTCCCATGTCCCACTCTGTTCCGGCCCTGGCCCCCTCCTGTTATGTTGCCCGTTTTGGGCCTCCGCCCCCCCCCCCGTGTCCTTGCCGCTGTCTGTTGGGCTGCACGGTGTGGTGTTCACCATCCCCCCTTGGGTGCCCCTGTGTGCCTCCCCCTTGCTCCCTTTCCCTTTCAGCTCTGTGTGCGCTTCCCAGCCTACCCTTAACGAAAATGGTGGCAACGCTACCACCACCATCTTGGTTAGGGTCAGAAACCATTTTTTAAACTGCTTGCCAAGAAATCACACCAGGACTGAGATCTTGGTACAGGGGCTCACAATTGTGAGCATTTTCGCAAGCACCAAAAATCGCTGCTCATTTCAGTCCTCCCCAAGACCCTTGGCAGGAGATCTACATTCCAGCTACACAGTGCTGCTGCCTTGCAAACTGCTTTCTCACTTATTGGCTAGCTTAACAAACACTTGAGTAGGGATGTATGAACAGAATGAGGTTCAGATGTTTGGACATTCGGTCGTTCGGTTTCGGTTGTTCGGTTCGGTGGAGTTCAATTCGGCCAAACTTGGCAGAACATTCGAAAATAGCGCTATCGATACCGATACCGAATTCAAAGATTTTTTTTGGTATCATTGGGCCCTGAAACAACCCCTGGTCTCCACCTCTGATGCCAGGAAGTCTGATCCTCAGCTGCCTCCCCGTTCAGTCACGTTTTTCCCACTCGAAGTCACATTTTTCCCATCCCTGAACTCATCCAAATTCACCCGAACATGACCGAACTGTTCAGCTGTTTTCCGAACAGACCAAGTTCGGTCCAAACTCCGAACATCCGAACCGCCTTCGCACATCCCTATACTTGAGTTATATTGGCAAATGAAAAAGAAGCCATCTTTGTTTCAACTCTAGTTTTGTATGGCCTGATTCACTTATTGTCTTTCTTTTCACAAGATTAATAAAGGCCCTATGGGAAGGTTATTATTAATATTGGGTGCAATCCAAAAGGCCACATATATGATCCACCAGTTCACTGTCTGGCCAGGCAGCGGTTGGATGCAATGGGAAACCCCTGCCAAAACAACCACCCTGAACCCCACACACCCCGCAGCCTGGGGGATGGAGCAGGCATGGCTAACCTCTTAATGCTGGACAAGGCTGAGACAATAGCAAGTGTCCCCATTCTTCAAGGAAATAACGACCTTTGGGGAGCGCTTGTGAATGTTCGTTAGTACTTCATCAGACTCGGGTGATTTTGCGCTTCTGCCATTGTTGAGATCGATGCTGCTGATTTTTTTTGTCCATTTCTGTCAATTTTGTTACTTTCTGGCATTTTTCATTATTTCCCAGCATTTATTTTCATCATTTGCATCGCTTTTGGTCACTTTCCATGACTTCCTGGAAATTTTCAGTACTTTTCTAACAGTTTACAACACTTTTATGGTACTTTTATGGCAATTTCCAGCTGTTCCTCTGCTCTTTTTTGTCTCTACAGCCCCGGTGCACACAGAGCTTGGGATTGGCCCCATAGCAGCTCTGTTCAACTCATGAAAAACAGCAAATGGCAAAAACAGCAGAAAATCCAGTAAGTTACACACCAGGCGAATGAAGTCAAGCAACCTGTTTCTGATGGGAACAGCATTCACCACGATTTTTCATTTCAAGCTTATGGGAGACCCGGGAGTGAACAAAAGGGAATGGACCAACCCATTGTGACTTGTTGAGTACTTCTCCCAAGCGACCTAGATTGCAGTTGTCAGAGACAGGATGCTGGGCTCGATGGACCATTAGTCTGACCCAGTACGGCACTTCTCATATTCTTAAAGAACAAGATTTTACAACAAGTCAACAACGAGACCCTGTTGGCTGTGATCCACAGCAATCCTAGCATGGAAAAAATATGATCCAAATGATTTCTGGGTATCTTAGCACCCCAGCTAGCATTCCATTTCCACCAAAGGAAGAGATATTTTTATATGAAGGAGGAACATTTAAAATAGAGGATTTAGTTATCATCGAAGCCCCTAGGGGCTAATGGATGTTCCTTTCTTCTTCCATTATTTATATTTTGTAAAATACTACCTAAGCAGAAGGAGTAAGGAGGGGGAGTGGGGGATCATCTTTGACTTATCTGTTTAGAAACTAGGTGACATGTGTCAAGCAAATCACTGCTGTGTGGGATTTCTCAGTTCCAAGCAACTGTCAGCGGGTTTCTTTATTGAAAATAATCAATGGCTTTGACAGATAAAGAGGAGTAATACAGTGACATATTTTAATACATCCTGACAGTGTTTCTGACAGTAGTTTCCACTGTCACTCTATAGGATGTGAGTTCTAAGCAGGACCCAGGAGAAATGTGCCTCTGGTATTTAGTGCTGAGATCTGCAAATCAAAAGGGCAGAGGGAGTTAGGTGCCTGCCTACTTTTTATTCACCGTGATCTATCATTTTTCAATTTTTAATTACTAATTTTTAATACCCTTTCCAGATTTTTATACTCATGAGGTCTCACGAGGGGACCCATTTCCCCTTACACTTTCCTGCTCTCTTGGCAAGGAGGGGACATTTGGGGAGGTTAAGACTCGAAGTCGCAGCTATTTTCGAATGTCACCGTGAAAGGATTGACAGTTTGGTTCCATCATGAGCTCAGTTACTCTGCTCTTCCGAGACAGCAGACATTTAAAAGAAAGATATTAGTATAGATTATGAAATATTCAAGCACTTGCCCAAGCAGAAGCCGGAGGGGCAAAGAATCTCTTCATTAGAATTCATTAAACAAAACACGTTGATTTCATTCAACCCTGCTTCCTAAATCAGAAACGATATTATGAATCAGGGATGTGGCTTTTGGAAGGGACACTGACATTCCTGCAGGCCATATGGAGTTTGACACATGGCTCCTTGGCATCCATGGTACTCTCTCAATTTGCACCAAACAAGAATGTGGTTCTGTAATACGGAAGCGTCCTCTGGTGACTGCAAGGGGAAATCATCTCCCTGATATTTAATATTCTGATAATACGTTCATTTTAAAATCAACAGTTTGAGCTAATGGATCTCAGACAGAGCTGAAACGAGTACCCATAAAAATGGGGATATCCGTTAAATTTTTGGTACTCAAGTCAACCCCCAAATCTTGAGTACTAATCAGAACCTGATTCGTGCCCAATTTGGATACCCAATTACCCAAAATACCAATTTTCATATCAAAATACTGACTTCTGGTAACAAAATGCCAACATTTGGTCACTTTTTTTGGAGTTTTTTCATCCCTTTTTTTAAAGTTTCCATTTCAGTTTACCAATTTATAACCAGTAAATAGGTAAATCGATAACGATAAATACTGATAGTTTTAGTACTCAGGAAGGCCATTGAGTATCTGACATTGTACCTGAACTTGCAGCTATTACCCAAGTACTAAATCGGATACCCATTCAGCCCTTGTCTCATTGTTTGGCTGAATCTACTTGCTGTCATTTGAGATTTTTACCTTGACAGCTGGAATGTGCAGTGTTTTTTGTTTTTTGTTTTCCTTTTTAAACATGGCTACTTTCCTCTTTGATCTGAATTTATGGCCAAGATGGACTTTGCTTCCAATAATTCTTTGTTTCTGGTCCAAAATGATTTAAGAGAGCTCCCAGAACAAAGCACGATAACCCCTTTGCAGGGAGACAGGACACTGAGATATGCACCAAGGTACAGTAAATAACAGGGCTTACATTTAAAACTTATGATTCTGTGTACCATGCCGGGGATAACAATTGCCTCTGTCACTATTTAATCTGTACGTTCAATCGGCCAGCTCTGTTTCAATGTAATACCTTTGCTGCTTTGCTTAACGCCACCTGATCACTCGCTTGACATCTCAAAGAGTTTCTTAAAATATTCTTAAACCTTTGGCATCCTTTTCAGCCCTGGGCTTCATGAATAAAACATGCACCCAGTCAGCAGCTTTTGAAAAGAAGAACAGCCAAGTTCCATCCATCAACGTCAGCGGCTGAATTACCGAGTGATTTCAGATCCTTTAATAACTCTGTTTCTTTATGACTATGTTGGTAAACAATCAAATACTGCTGGCACCAGGCTTTTGGTGCCCGTTAATTCTTAGCATTATCAAACTCTATTAATATAGCCTTTCCTAATGTTGTCATTATTTTGGAGTTGCTTTATAACAAAAAACCACCTGTAATGTTTTTCTCCTTCATGCAAATGTAGCAGGGGTTTATTTCTGATTTGGTATATGGGTGATTTCAGACGTTACGAGATCACGGTGAACCACACTGAACCACGCTGAACCCCCCCGCGGGGCCAAAGGGCCCGGAACGTCTGAACGGCGTGCGCCAGATGTTCATCACGCTCAATACCCACATGGGGTCAGTTTGAACCACGCTTCCCGGGCTAGCCGGGGGAAGGTCTCGGGAAGCGTGGTCAAACCAACCCCCACAGGGAACCAAGCAAAAGTAACGTCTGGATGCCAATCCCCCAGCGGAACCAAAAAAATGGAGCCCCGGCCGGGGACGAGGCACGCAGCGTCGCTGCCAGGCAACCAGCACCAACACAAACACCGGAGGGAGATTTAAAGCGAGAGCAGCAGCAAGCAAGCGTGGCGGGATGGAGCGAGGAGGGAAGCGGAAGAGACCGGAGGCACGAACAGCGACAGCGGCGGCACAGGAGGCGGAGGACGTGCAGCCAGGCCCAGCGATGCAGGCGGAGGGGGCACAGGTGCAGGAAGGGGGCACACGGGAGCACCCGACCAGGGAGGCGCCCCGGGAACACCAACCACAGCTGCAGCCGGGTCGCGCCGCCCCGGGGACAGCGGCCGGAACAGGCCCACAGGAGGCACCCAGGAAACGGGTAAGGGCACCCACTGGGAGGGGAACAGGGGGCACAGGGGAACCCCCTGTGGAGGGGGCCGGGGGGACCCCGGGCGGAAGGCAGGGGGGCAGGGGGACCCCGGGCGGAGGGCAGGGGGGCAGGGGGCCCCCGAGAGGGCCCACACCCTCACCCAGCAACCAACCACCCCCCTTCCCCCCCCCAGACACGAAAGTCGGCCCGGGCGGACGAGCCCCAGGAGGAGCCCGGCCCCCGGCCCCTGGAGGCGCACCCCCAGGAGGAGGTGGAGGAGGAGCACAGGCAGGTGCAGCAGGAGCTGCACCGGGAGGAGGAACAGCAGGGGCCCAGCCGGAGGAAGGCCTATCACAGAGGGGGACAGTGGGGCCTCCAGGAGACCCGGGACTTCATACGGATCTGGGGGACCCTCGAGTACCAGGTGGAGCTCGCAATAAACCAGCGAAACGAGCATGTCTACCGGGACATCGTGCGCGACATGGAGGCGGCGGGGCACGAGCGCACTGTGAACCAGTGTCGCTCCAAGGCCAAGGAGCTCAAGAGGGGGTACAAGGCCCTCAAGGACAATAACAGCCGCTCCGGCCACGGGGCCCGCACCGCCCCCTACTACGATGCCCTGGACCGCATCCTTCACATGAAGGGCTCCATAGTTGCCCCACGCCTGGTGGGCAGCGCTGTGGTCCAGGGCAGGGAGCGGGCCGAGGTACCCCCTCCCCTCGCCGCCCGCCCGGTAGACACGAGCTCAGGGGACCCCCACCCCCAGGAGGACCACCCGGGACCCGCAGAAGCCCCAAGGCCCCCCCCCAGCAGCAGCCCGGAGACATCCCAACGCCGGGCCGGCCAGGCGGAGTCGGAGGTCGGCACCTTCACCACCCTCAGCCAGTGGTCCCAGGGGGAGCACTCCCAGGGTGAGGCGCCGGGCTCCGAAGGCTCGGAGACGGACATAGAGGGTAAGCGGGCCCCCAGGGCAGGGGGGGGCACGACCAGGGGGCCGGTGGCAGGGGCGGGGGTGGGGGCCCTGCTGCAGGGGCCACAACCAGCCCCCTTCACCCGCTCCCCCCTCTCCCGCCCGCAGGACATGGGGAGCCCCAGGACCGGGCCAGCGAGACGGTGCAGGCCCCCGCGGAGGGCACAGGAGAGCAGGTGCCGGACCCAGGTAAGGCGGGAGGGCTGGGATTGCGGGAGGGCCCCCCGGGCGCCAGCCCAGGGGGGCCTCTGGCCTCAGTGGGGGAGGGGGGGCAGGGGGCCCCGGGACCCGACCCCGCTAGGGGACAGGGCCCTGCACTGACCCACCCGCCCATTTCCACAGGGCAGCCCCCGCGCGCGGCGCCTCCGCCGGCCGCGGCCCCAGCCCAGCGGATGCGGGAGTACCGGGCGCGGGTCCGCAGGCGCAGGGAGGAGCAAGCGGAGGACATCGTCCGCAGGGCGGAGGAACAGGGGGAGCGCATGATCGCCTCCGTGGACCGCATGGAGGCGGCCATAGAGCGGTCCATGGAGAAGGCCCTGGAGACAGACCGCCGGCTGGAGGCGGAGGTGCGCCTGGAGCGGAGGCGGGAGCGCCGGGAGCACCAGCGGCAGCAGGGGCTGCTCAGGGGCCTCCGGCAGGACATACAGGGCATGGTGCGGGAGCACAGCGCAAAGATGGACAGGTCCCACGACATTGGGACCTCCCTGCTCCTGCATGCGGGCACCATGTGTGCCTACGTGATGGCCGGCGCACCTCCGGGCGCCCTGCCCGCCCAGGTCCCCATGCCGGGCCCCTCGGCGCCCCCGGGCCCAGCCCTGCCGCCCCTGGCGCCCCCCCGGCCCCAGGGCCCTCGCATGCGCCTCCCAGTGCCCCCGGGCCTCCGGAGGGTCCAGCCCCCCCGGGGCGCGACCGGGGCACCGGGCACAGCTGCCCATCCGCCGCCCGGCCCCCTGCCGGGGCCGGGACCGGCCCAGGACACGGCAGGGGACACGGACAGTGGGGGGGAGGGGAGCTCCCAGAGCTCGGTGGGCCCAAGCGGCCGCACGAGGGGTCGGCCCAGGAAACGCGGGGGGATGGTGGGAAGGGGGGGGAGGGGGAGGGCCACATGAGGGCGGGTGGTGGACGGGGTCACGGGGACGGGGGTGGGGAGGGGGCACAGGGTGATTGTGTGCACTGTGTGGGCAATAAAGTGTTGTAAAGAGACAGTTGTCCCCGGCCCGTTTGTGGGGGGGACAGGGCTGTGGGACCGCGTGTACAGGGGCATGGGCACGGAACGGGGGGTGGGGCCCCCAGGGGCGGGAAGGCCCTCACAGCGGGCCCCCCCGGGCGATGTGGGTTGCAAGGGCGTTCCGGATCCTTTTGGCATACCGGTACTCCCGGGGGTTCCCTGCGTTCACGTACAGGGGAACAGGACCGGGGGGCCGGTGGGGCTCGGGGTACTCCAGGGCCGCCCCCTCGGTCTCGCACACATTGTGCAGAACGCAGCAGGCACCGATCACCAGGGCGGAGGTGGGGACGGTGAAGTCCAGGCGGCCAGCTAGACTCCTCCAGCGCTGCTTCAGGGCCCCGAAGGCACGCTCCACCACGGTCCGGCTCGCACACAGGCGGGTATTGTATACCTGCTCCGCAGGGGTGCTCGGGACAGGGTAGACCTTCATCAGCCAGCGGGTCAGGGGGTAGGCGGGGTCCCCCAGGATGCAGGGGGGCATGGGAACACCCTCGATCCACCTCATGCCCATGTCCGCGAAGTCCCCCCGGTACATGCGGGCATAGAAGGGGGAGATGGTCATGATCCTGGCGTCGTGACTCCGGCCGGAGTTGCCCGTGTAGATGTCTATGAAGCGGGCCCGGTGGTCCACCACCCCCTGCAGGTGCAGGGAGTAGTATCCGTGCCGGTTCACATACTCCAGGGCCTCCCCCGCGGCCGGGCGCAGGATCTCGATGTGTGTGCCGTCCACGGCTCCGATGCAGTTCGGGAAGCCCCCGGCCGCGAAGCCAGCCATCACAGCGCCCTGGTCCAGGAGCTGGATGGTCCTGTCGAGGAGCACGCCCTCCACAGCCTCGCACACATCCCGCACGATGCAGGCGACCGTGCTGAGCCCCACCCCGAAGTGCTGGGACACGGAGCGGCAGGAGTCGGGCGTTGCGAGGGCCCAGACCCCTATGGCCACCCGCTGGACCATGGGGATGGGCTCCCGCATGGAGGTGTGCTGCCGCTCCAGCCAGGGCGTGAGGAGCTCCGCTAGGCGCAGCAGGGTGGCCTTGCCCATCCGGAAGTGGGACCCCCACTCGGCCTCCCCCCAGTGGGCCTGGGCCCGCTCCCACCAGGCCTGGGGCCGCTCCGTGACCCATAGGCTCCGCGCTATGGGCATAGCCAGCAGCGCTGCCCGGCGGAGGGTCTGCGTTGCCCAGCGGAACCGCCTCGCGGCCCCTCGGAGCGCAGCGGGCCGGGTGAGGCTCCGGCAGGCGGCCAGCCACGCCCCCCAGGCCCGGCGCCGAGCCCTGAGCCGGCCACGGACTCTCCTGCGGGCCTGCTGGCCCCGGAGGCGCACGCCAGCCCGCAGGGCCAGGACATAGCGCAGGCGGACGGCCAGGTGCACCCTCTCGGTCAGGAGGCACAGCTGCTCAGTGTGGTCACGGTGCCACTCAGCCGCGAGCGCGAGGAACATCCAGTTCCCACCTGCCCTATCGCGCTCCATGGTGCTGGGGCCCCGGTGGGGGCTGGGAGCGCTTATGCCGGCCCGGTGCTGGTGGCCCCGCCCGGGGGTCGGCCTCGCGGCCCTGCGCGCGCCCTGTGCCGGTGCATTCCGGCTGCTCCCGCCCCCAGCACCCCGGGCCCCCTCCCCTCGCTGTTTGTAGCGGGATGGCCTTGAAGGTGCGATTAGGCAGACAGAGAGCTCGCTGTTGTTCTCTGCAGCTGTGCCGGGCCCGCACCCCACGCCTCGCTCTGTTGTGCTACAATGTTGCGGTGCGGGCCCGTGTTCCCTGTCCCGGGGGCCGGGCCGAGCCTCTCCCGGCCCTGGGCAGTCTGTGTGCCCTCCGGGCTCCGTGTCCCATTCCCTGTTGTGCTGGACCATGGCTGGCTGCCCATCCATGGGGCTCCCGCTGTCCGGCCCCCAAGGGGCCCCCCATATCTGGGCCTTCCGCGAGACCATGTCTCTGTGCGACCTGTGGCACACCCCTGCCGTGCAGCTGCTCCTGGCCGGGCCGGGGAGCCGTGCAGGTGCCTACGAGAGCCTGAGCTCCGGGCTCCGTTACTTTGGCCATGTGGTGAGCGCCCGTGATTGCCGGCTGCATGCGGAGGCCCTGGGGCTGGCTCGTTTCCCCGAGGGGCGCATCCCGGAGGTGCTGTGCGCCCATGTGCCCTGGAGCGCCTCGGAGACCGTGTCAGCGCTGGTGGTGTGTGGTCTGGGCGCCTACTCGGAGTGCCTGGCCGAGGGTGGCCCTGCCTTGGCCGTGAGCTACTTCTCCTGTGTTCACGGGGCCCGTGGGTACCAGCGCACCCGTGGGGCGGCGTTCCAGCGGCTTCTGGAGCTGGGGCATCTTCCGTGGCCCCCTTCTGCTGCCTGCTGTGTGCCGGAGCCCTCCGCGGTGGAGATGTCATCCCTGTTGGCGGTGTGGGCGCGTGTGGATGTGCAGCTGGCCCTCACCATGCCCGATCCCTTCGAGGCCTACTACCTGATCGCCCACTACATGTCCTTGCAGGGGTACCGCCGGGGCATGCTGCACTGGCCCCACCTGGTCCACCGGGCGGGCCACCCGGGCCCTCGGGCCAGCGGGGCCCCCGGCAGCGGCCCGTGAGCCCCGCGTCGCTGGCCTGCCCCCCCCGGCGTGGTGCCCCCGTGTGGGCTCCCGCCCCGGCCCGGGGGGGGGGCCTGGTCCCCGCTGGCCGCTCCCGACCTGCGGACCCCACCTCGGTGAGCTCCCGCCCGCCTCGCTGCTTGCTGCTGCCCCTGGCCGTGGTCCTGGGCCCCCTCCATCCCCGTGACTCCGTGGGTGCTGCCTGAGCGTCGCTGGTGCTGCGGAGGAGCACCGCTGGACCCGGCTGCCCTGCCTGTGCCAGCCTTTGACTGTGGGGCCCCCTTCCTCCTCCTCCTGGCGCCCCTCCGCCGGCCTCGCTGTGCTTTGGGGGCCCCCAACGTGCCTTGCTCCGGGGGTCCCCCCCCCCCCTCCGAGACTGCCTCTGTTCCTGTGGGGGCACCTCCTTGGACTGGACTGGACTGGGGTGGTGTGGGGGTTGCTGCTGTCCGTGCCTTGCCCCGTGGTGGTGCCCCCCCCCTCCCTGCCGGTGTTCCGGGTGGGGCGTTCCGGGCGCCCCTTCCCCCCTTCCCGGCCTTTCCCTGGTGTGAGTGTGTGTGCCCGGGCGTGTGGCCGTGCATTGTGCCCTGCTGCGGGACCGCTGTGTGAGCCGGCTGTCAGCCTGTTCTCGCTCTTCCCCCCTCCCTTCCCGTTTCCCTTGTGTGGGCGTTCCCTTGCGTGCCTTGTGGCTTCGTTTGCCCTCAGTCGGCCATGTCTGTGTCCCGCCCCTGCCCGGTGCCTTGTGGGGGTTTAGCGCCCGCCGGGGGTTCGGCTGCACGTCTGTTGTGCTGCCACGGGCCGTGATGGTGCGGCCCGGTTCCGGGCCGTGGTGCCGTTCCCGGCACGTCTGTTTGGGTCGTTTTCCAACCCCCAGGCGTGGTTGCGCTGTTCGCCCCCCCTGGTGGTTCGCTGTGGTGAACCGGCCGCCCGTAACGTCTGAAAGTACCCTATGAAGGACGATGAAACCTACTCACATTAACCCCACTGGGACTTAACAGAAAACAAAAAAAATCAAGGCTAAATAGAAGCTTTACTCCACATATAATGTGTTTCATTTATCACTGGGATCACCATAGTAATACACTGCCCTTTTTGCAAGGTTGTTAAGGGAAACCAAGCATTTTTACATATACACACACACACAAAGAGGTCCTTCAAATTCATTTCACTATGAAAAAGGCCAGACCTTGACCTGAGGTAAATCTACATAATCCCATAGACTTCAGGGGAGTTACACCAGTTTACTCTAACTGATGCTCTGGCATGATGTACTTCTTCCAAGCGCCTGAGATTGGCTGCTGTCGGAGACAGGATGCTGGGCTCGATGGACCATTAGCAGGGACCTGAGTTGACTGCACTGCTGCAATTTGCAGTGATTTTTGCAGAATCGGGCAGTCCTTGCAGTGACAGGCTGAAATTGCAGTGAAACTGCAGTGGGAGCTGTCTGTCTGCAGAATCTTTAAATCCTGACTCGGGCATTAACTTGTTGCCTGACCCCATACTAAAACAGCTGCTGCAGCTTCCGTCTGTCAGGGAGGTGTGACCACAACCTTGAGGGTCAATAGGTCCTTGGGAGATGAATTAGGGGGGAGGCGGAAGGTCTTAGAACCCTATATTTTGGTGAGGGAGGTCTGGGGCTTTAACATGGGGTGGGAGTTCTGGGGTGCTGAAATGCCAGAGGATTTGAGTGGTGTTCGTTTAACAAGTTGTGATTCTAGGTCAAACCTGTTGAAAAAGCATGCTGGTAAGCAAATTTGCGTGTATCATTTGTTTCATAATTATGCAAATCAAGTTAATTATGCAAATATTAATGCTCGTGGTGGATTTGAAGAATTTGGTTTCACTGGTTGCAGAATTTAACATTTTTGCTGCACCGTTGTCTATGCCTTCGTAACCTTGAGGCTAGATTACTGCAATGCGCTCTACATTGTGCTCCCCTTGAGGACTGTTTGGAAGCTGCAGTTGGTGCAGAACATGGTGGCCCAGTTTCTGTCGGGAGTGGGTTGCCAGGCACACATTACATATGTGCTCCAGCATCTGCACTGGCTACCAATAGCTTTCTGGGCACAATTCAGGGTACTAATGCTCACGGTGAATTTGCAGAACTGGGCACCGGTACTTGCAGTAAATTTGCAGAACTGGACATTGCTGAACGCAAAATTGAAATTTTTTTGGCGCAGTCAACTCGGGTCCCTGACCATTAGTCTGACCCAGTATGGCAGTACTTATGTTCTTCTTATATTCTATGAGAGACTGGGAGACTGGCAGACGCAAGGACAGATTAAATTTAATGTTGACAAGTGTCAAGGGAAAAAAATATCCAAACTATGGGTACACAATATTGGGCTCTAAATTAGGAGTTACTGCTCAGGAAAAAGACCTTGGAATCACGGTGTGCAATGCATTGAACACTTCAGCTCTGTGTGCAACTTCATGGAAGTTGGAGATAGGACTGCTTAAAGAGTGTGTTTAGGAAGAGGAGGATCCAGATTAGAGCTGCATCAGGGACTAAAATTAGTACCCACCGGTAATGACCGCATTTTCACACACCCCATTAGGCACCTGACTGGCTCCCTGAGGACCAATTGGGTGCCGGATGCCCGAAAATACAAATATTACCCAGAGAAACTGACAAGCCCTAGCTGGGAATGCTCTGCACTGCTCCAGCCAGGGCTTGTCAGTTTCAGTGGCGGGCCTGGGCTTCCCCCACACAGTGCTCTGATAGATGACGCCATTTTTGAAACTGAAAAGTGCCAGCCAAGGGTGCTGTGGGGCCCAGCTCTGCAACACTCCTGGCCAGGGCCTGTCACTTTCAAGGGCCAGCCGGCTGGTTACCCCCCAACGCCGCTCAGTAGAGAGGCACTGGGCAGCAGGGGAGCAACCTTTCAAACTTATAAGCCCTGGATGGACTCTGCAACTGTCCCGGCAAGGCCTGCCAATTTCAAAGGCCAGTTGGTTCATTCAAGCAGTCTGTGAAGTCTCATTCGAGCACCAATGGTGCCCAAACAGGACCAGGTCAATTCAGCCCCCAGAGAATCATTGGGAGTGCCCAAATCTTTGATGTGGACTTGAGCTGCAACTGGGCACCCATAGATACGTCTCATAGATTTGTCCTCTAATCTTGGGTACATGCTCTCCTCTCTCCCCCTACTTCAGTGATTAAGGGAATGGAGTGGATTCTGTCACGAAACCCAAGAACTGGAAAGGCCAAATAAAACCAAGCCACAAGCCACATTGGCCTTCAAGCCTGAGGTGCCTCATCCAGTTTTACATTAGCATTTATTGAGCTAAAGATAGTGGGTAAAAAATGCAGATTCTGCACTCTTAAGACTTCAGTATGCTGACGACACCCAACTCTACCTCTCTTTTTCCTCAGACCCAGACCCGACAGTCTCGGTGCTTACCCAGTGTTTGGTGGCTGTGGGGGTCTGGATGTGGGTGAGCCGTCTGAAACTGAATCCCAACAAGATGGAGGTGATGCTGATGGTTAAGGCAGTGGGGTTGGCGTCCCGCATCATTCATGGGGTGCGCCCTCTTCTGGCCCCTCAGGTTCATAGCCTGGAGGTGCTCCTTGATTCTCAGCTCTGACTGCGTGGCCAGATAGGGGCTGTAGCGAGGAACATGTTTCGCCAACTACATCTGATACGGCGGCTCCGGCTGTATATCTCAGACTCTGACCTGGCCACCATCATCCATGCTTTCATCACCTCAAGACTGGACTATTGTAAGAGGTTCTATGTGGGACTCCCCATGGTGACGTTCCGAAAGCTGCATTTGGTGCAGAATGAAGCTGACTGCCTACTCACAGCGACAGGTCACTGTGAGCACATTACACCAGTGCTCCTTTCTCTGCTCTGGCTGCCTATAGTCTTCCGGGCTGCATTCAAGATGTTTGTGCTTATCTATAAAGCCCTATACAGATTAGGCCCTACCTATTTGCGGGACTGCCTCACTCCCGGGCTCTGGATCAACCCCTGTGGTCTACTGGGGGTGCCTTTCTCACAGTCCCCCAGGTATTGTGGAGGTCAACTATGGAGCGGGCATTCTCGATGGCCGCACCGAAGCTGTGGAACTCCCTCCCGGCAAAAACCTCATGTGGCCCTTAAATTTCTCTTCCTTCTGGCAATTGTGTAAGACCTGGTTCTTTTTCCAGGCTTTCAATAAGGGAAATGAGTAGGGTGGGGGTGGGGGGGTGAAGGTTAGGGAAGCAGGTTTTTTGTTATTTGCTGTGGCACCTCATTATTCATCCCGATGACCATTTGGGACAGGCCCATGGTTGCCATGAACTCACACTCTGTCCCTGCAAGACCAGCATCCGCGTGAATATTGAAGTCTCCCAGGACCAAAGTCCTCGGGGAGCGCAACAACATTCTCTGACATCAGTTCAGCTAGAGTGGAGAGGGACACTGCCAGACAGGAAGGTGCACGGTAGACCAGCAGCAGCCCCTTCTTAGCCCCAACTTATTGTGAGGAGAGGGTAACATGCAGTGGCTCAGCCTACTGATCCCTAGATGAGACCTTGGCACACGCACACACACACACACACAAAATAGTGGCCAGTCTCTTTCTCCAGGGAGATGTACCCAACAGGATGCAATAGGCAATCCATTCCTTGTTGTTTCATCCCCCAACAATAAGTTATTAATTATTATTATTATAAGCATTTGTATAGCGCCAGCTGTGTACCTGGTGCTTTACGGAACACTGAGATAGACACAGTCCCTGCCTATGGCTTGCAATCTAATAGACACGGAGGGGGGAGACAAGGAGAGGGGACATAGGGAGAGACATGGGATAGATAACATTCAAGCGGATGCGAAGTCTCAGGTGCACGTGCTTGGCTTGGTTGCAGTTAGGCAGGAGTCTGCGGGAGGGCAGACAGTAAGTATTGAGCGTGAAGTTCTAACAGGCGTCGGGGAAGGCAGTGAGGAAGAGGTGGGTTTTGAGGCGGAATTTGAAGGAGCGGAGGGAGGGGGCAAGGCGGATGTGGGCAGGGAGGGAGTTCCAGGCATGGGAGGCAGCAAGTGAGAAGGGACGAAGGCGGTTAGGGGAGCAGGGGAGATGGGGGAGAGCAAGAGAGGGGACAGAGGAGGAGCGGAGAGCGCGTGCAGGAGTGCGTAGGGAGATAAGGGCTGAGAGGTAAATAGACATATTCTCCAAGAACTTATCCAAACCCTTTTTAAGATTAGCTCCACTACCAGCCTTGGCCTCTTCCTCTGGCAGTAAATTCCACAAGTTAATTGTGCGCTGAATAAAAAAAATACTCTCTTATTTGTTTTAAATCTGCTGCCAGTTAATTTCATGGTGTCCCCTAGTTCTTTTGCTGTTAGAGACAGTAAATAACAGCTCTCTATTTACATGTTCCATGCCACTTATGATTTTATAAAGTTCTATCATATCCCCTCTCAGTTGATTTTTCTCCAAGCTCAAGAGCCCCAACCTATACAGCCTCTCTTCATACAGGAGTCATTCCATGCCCTTGATCATTTTTGTTGCCCTTCTCTGCACCTTTTCTAGTTCTTCTATGTCTTTTTTGAGATGGGGTGACCAGAACTGCACACAATACTCCAGGTGTGGTCAAACCATAGATTTATGTAGAGGCATTATGATATTTTCAGTTTTATTTTCTATCCCTTTCCAAATTGTTCCCAACATTCTGTTTACTTTTTCAACGACCACAAGACACTGAACTGAGGATTTCAATGTATTGTCCACAATGACTCCAAGATCATTTTCCTGAGGTAACTCCTAATTTAGAACCTAGCATTTTATACATAGAGTTTGGGTTATTTTTCCCTATGTGCATCACTTTGCACTTGCCCACATAAAATTTCATCTGCCATTTGGATGCCCGGTCAACCAGTCTCACAAGATCCTCCTGCAATTCTTCACAGTCTGCTTGGGTTTTAAGTACCTTGAATAGCTCTGTCATCCACAAATGTGATCACCTCACTCTTTAACATGAAAATGCAAGCATAAATATGTGGACATTTGCAAACAATTCCTATGGTGTTCATAACGTAAATGTCCAGTTCAAACACGTTTCGGGGATCCTACCCCTTCCTCAGTGAACACTCTTAAAGTTTCAAATCCTTGTCCCAAAGGTATGGATGCCAATGCACAAACACGGGAAATCTACCCTTATCTCGTATACATACACATGGTACACACTGGACCCGGAAACTCCCCCTTGTTGAGGGAAAGTAGCTGACGGATTCAGTGGTTGGCTGCTGCCACTAAACACAAGTCAACTGCCAATATTATATAAACTTCCATACATATGAAAACCAGATCCAGATAGTGAGGCCACGAGCCTTCCTGTCTCACCACAGCTTGCAAATGTCCACATATTTATGCTTGCAGTTTCATGTTTGAATACAACACAGACTGAGTGTTTATGTGCTACATTTATGTTTGTACCATCAGCCATACGGTTATAAATTGTCTGCAGCTTGTGATCACCAGAGTTTCTTGTTTTGAATATCAATACCTGTATTTACACTCTGTCTTTGCATTGTGTATACTCTGACTGGCCGTTCCTTTGGGGTTGCCAGATCAGTTCATTTCCATGCACTTTATAGTGTAGCCTTCTCCTCTCTCAGCAGTCTGGATGATTTAGAGACACAGAAAGTTCAGGATGTAACAGCAAACGTGGAGGAGAAATGTGTGTGTAAAAACACCCATTGTTCACTGTGTGTTTGCTCTGCTGCATCTTTGAACGAGTTTCAACTAATCCAGCCTAGATCAGCCTGTTCTCTTTGCTGCAGGGCTGACAGTGAGTGTTCTTTACTAGCTCATATTTTGTCCCTTTCGGTTCCAGAAAATGATAGTGAAGAAACTCAACAACACTGAGTTAACAATTGAACTGCTGGCATCAGTGCTGGCCTTACCACAGGGTGACCTGGGTCGACCAACCTTTGTCACGCTCTTTCCGAGCAGAGCAGAATGGCCCGGGCAGCCCCTTTTGCACATGCACAGAAGATCTTTAGGGTATTTTGAGGTTCTCAAGAATCTCACGACAATCTCGCAAGAACACCCGATTCTCACAAGATTTTCAAGACGAGATAATCTTGACGAGAAGCTTCTTCTCGATGAGATGTTTGACAAGGGTAACATCTCATTTCAGCCATAGTTTTGGTTCCATATTTCCTCCCTCTTCCATCCCCCGGGGTTCTGGGGTGTTACTTACCAGCCTTGGAGAACTTGACTTTAGCACCGCTACAGCTGTTGGGGTTCCAGCAGGCTCCCACGCTCCCTGATCTGGATCGCACACGTGCAAAATGGCCTCGGCCCTTAATCAAGATGATTTGTTTTGCTTAAGGGTGGCCATTTTGCACATGCGCGATCCGGAGCAGGGAGGAAGCCACGGCAAGGGAGCCGACCATAGCATCCACAGCAGTGGCGGTGCTTCAGTCCAGCCCGCTGGGACTGGTAAGTCCACTTCAGGGCCATGAGGAATTGGGGGGGAATATGAGCCCCATGGGATGGGGGGGCACATATGTGCCGAATGGGCCAGTGGCCATTTTAAACATGTGAAGCTTTTTTTAAAAAAAAATTTTTTAATGGATTTAATGAATTGAAATATCACATTGCCGGCTGGTCAGTACAAGCAGGAGGGTGTTCTCGGCAGCTGCGCCATTGCTTTGGAATGCCCTCCCGGTGGAGATCTGCCTCAGCCCGAATCTCCTTGCCTTCTGGTGTAGCTGTAAGACTTGACTCTTCCACCAGGCATTTGGAGAGGGAGAGGGGGTGGGGGTTTATTTGTACACATATTAATGTGTTTTATTTATTTATACTGTACTTGTATTGTGTTTTATATTTGATAATTTGCTTTTATTGTTAGCCGCCGGTCCGCCTCGACTTGCCCCCGGGTGAGAGGATAGAAATGCAATAAATAACTGATAGAGAACCGAAATATGGACCCATAATTAAATCCATAAAGCCATTAAAATGAAACTAAAGAAGGAACAAAACCAGAATTTCCCCTGGTGTCCCATCCCTAAAAAGGGATTCATATGGTGCTGGTTGTCTCTGAAGTACCACATGGAAAACTGAAACAAGTACGCACAAAAATGGGAATACCCCTCGAATTTCCAGTGCCCAAATTGATCAGGAAAATTTCAGGGACTAATTGGTACCTGCCATCCCGGAATGTCAGCTTTCTGTCCTGGAATCCAGTCCTGAGGTTTTGGTTACCAGTAACTGGTAAGCTGGTAAACAGCAAATTGAAATGACTGATTTCTTGGGTAGTCGGGTACTCGACTCAGTATTACCGAAAATGCAGGTATTATCACAGGTACTAAACTATGTACCCATGTCAGCTCTAATCATATGAGAAGCCACAGGGAAATTCTGGGGTGATTCATCACTCAGAGACAGTCACTCCCAGTTTTCAACCATCACAAGTTCAGGGACCCCTCAGAATAGGAGGCGGCATCCCTTGCCCATACTAGCTAATAGCCATTGACCAACTCATCCTCTAAGAATTTGAATAATCATTCCTTGAACCCAATGGTATTCTGGGCCTTCCTAGTGCCCCGTGATAATGGGTTTCACAAGTCAATGCTTCTTTGTGCAGATAACAATGAATCACGCAAATCCGCTTTTTTCCCCCTTGGTTTAAATTAGGTAGAAAAATAGACCCATCACCTCCACATTGACAGCAGCAGCTGCAGCAGCCAGAGTGCCCAAGGCCCAAAAGCCTTTGTCTGAGATTTATTTTAATTTTTTTAAAAGAGAAAAAAAGGCTACATTCCCCCCCACAGATCCCAATTGAAACAGTGCATGGTTATCAACTGGAAACATGTCCTTCAGGCATTTTACATCAAGAGCTTTGTTTTTCTAAGTTATAGTAAAAGACAAAAGGAACACGCTTCTGTGGCCATAGGGGAAAGTTTGTCACTGCTAATTTGTTACGGGTGATGTTTGTGATAATGCCGGCGTATTTGAAACACCATTCCATATTGTAATGTCACCATAATATCATATCACAGCACTTAATAAGAGAGAAGGGAGGGCGACACCAACAGAAGAAAAAAAGGGAGGGGCAGGGAGATTAAGAAACTTCATCGGATCAAGTTGTATATTGACTTTCAGTCAGCATTTCCAAATAGTTTCATTAAATTTTTGTCATCTGGAAAAAAAAATGTGTAACGTATGGGCCTTTAGAACAAAAATTCATACCCAGCTAGGGTAACTCAATTGTTTTTCCCTATTTCACGATTTATCATCCATTCCATTATATGCCATACGGCTTGTCATTTTTCTTCAACTGGGTTTGATAAAAGATCTCATGTCCAACCAGGTCAGATATTATTATTCACCCACATTATGTAGCAGCTTCCACAAAACAAAACAAAACAAAAAAGCCCAACTGTAGCAGGGAAAGTTTTCTTCAAAAGCAGGGCTTTTAACAACCGATGTTTGGTTGGGTCTCTTCAGCTTGGAAAAGAGACAACTGAGAAGGGATGCCATAGAACTTTATAAAGTCACGAACGGCGTGGAACAGGTTCATTTCCAAATATATGTAAAAATTATGTTGCTATTTGTGAGCCTCCTCGAGCTACTGGAGGCAGGAGGGGTGGGGTATAAAAAATAAAATAAAATAAAAATAAAAACAGTTATTTACCCTCTCAAATAGTACTAGAACCAGGGGACACTCCATGAAACTAACTGGTAGCAGATTTAAAACAAATACAAGAAAGTATTTTTTCCCTCAGCCCACAATGAAATGGTAGAATTTGTGGCCAGAAGAGGTGGTCAAGGCCATTAGTATGGGGACGGGGCTAAGAAGGGGTTGGACAAGTTTTCGGAGGATCGGTCCATTCATGGCTATTAGCCAAGTAGGTTTAGGGGACATAACCTCTTACCATCGAGAGCTGGGAGTGAACAACAGGTAATGGGTCACCCCATTGTGACCTGCTGGGTACTTCTTTCAAGTGACCGAGATTGACCACTGTTGGAGACAGGTGCTGGGCTCGATGAACTATTGGTCTGACCCAGTATGGCACTACTTATGTTCCTATGTTTCTCCAGAGGCCACACCATGAAAAAGGCACTAGTTAAATTTGAAACAAGTCTTCTCCACATCTGTGAATGTACACCCATACATACACATTGTGATAAAGCAGACAGCTGCCCCTTTAAGGGGGCTTGCTTGTCATCTTGGAACTGCCCACTTTTGGGGCTATATAGGCAGGATTCTGGCAGTCAGCCGCAGGCCACTGAGCAGTAAAGAGCTCAATCCAAGCCTCCTGGTGCTGGGAGCTCTCCTGGGTGCTGAAGAGGAAACCAAGGAAGCCTGCACAGGAGATTCAGCCACAAGACGGCTCCCAATATTCTTCATCTGTCATGGGGGAAGGGGCACAATCCCTGGCACCACCCTGGCCAACCGGTGTCCTCACTACCCACACCCCAGGGTTCCCCACGCACGGGCTCAAACACTCGACCTGGAAGGATCTATCTGGGAGTAAATGCCCGTCAGGATAGTGTGTGGACTTTACGGGCCTCACAGTGCCCCAGTCCCTATCATCATAGGGTGCCAGGTGAGTATGCGAGTCTGAGCCCCAGTCAGAATGTCTCTTCAAACACAACCCACACCCAGGAAAGGGGGAAAGGGAGCACTGTGGGGAAATCATGTCTGGAAGGGAAGGAAGGGGATCCCTGGAAGGCAGGAGGGCACAAGTGCTGTTCCCACGTCACACAGAGGGGGGAGAGGGATCAGGGGGAGGAAACCACAGGGGGGATGAGGGCACAGGGGAAGGGAATCAAACTCCGCACATGCAATCACTCTCTCACGCACCAAGACACTCGTTCAGGGCAGGATACCAGGTAAGGGAGTCACTCAAGCACACTCTAATCACACACACCAAAATGCACAAGGGGAAGTCAAATGTATCACAGATATATCACTTAGCTGCACGCAAAGGGCCGGTCTCCTGCTCAATCACTTGTGCCGAGTGCTTCTCGGCGCTGGTTCTTATATAGGGCTGTAGCGGAATATCGCAGCGGTAGCTATTTCCGGCGGAAACAGTGTTTCCGCAATTAGTGGAATGGCATGGCAGAGGCTTTCATTCCGCGGTTTCATTCCGCGGTTCCGCTTATTTAATTCCGCAACTTAGTGGAATCGTGGAAACATGACATTTTCGCTATTTCCGCAATTCCGCCAGTGCCAAAAAATCGCGGAATAGTGGTTTTCCGCGATTTCCGTGATTTTTCCGTAATTCCGCGATTTGCAGAATTCCGGCGGAATTAGCGGAATATCCGCAGAAATGTCGCGGTGTGGCACGGGCAATTCCGAAATAGCGGAACGGAATCGCGGCGCGGTAAAAGCTGCTGCCGCATCAGCCCTATTCTTATACCCAAGGCCCCGCCCCCTGCGCGCTCTCATAAGCGTGCAGAGCGTTGCAGCGGGGGCGGGGTTTTCTTCTGCGCTCCACTGGGCTCCTCTTGGGTGTGTTCCGCCCCCTGTTGCCTTGGAGCAGCGTCCCCTGCGGGAGGTTGTGCGTCCCCCTGCACCGTGGATGACGCAGGGGGCGGAGCCCCTGCCGCCTCTAACTCTCCCACTGTCAGCCCCGGGGGTGCTTCCAGCTTCCCCGGCGTGCCCAAATGCGGCCAGTTCTGCCGCCCTCCCCAACAGGGATTGACATCAAGGCAGCTTTTACAGCCACCAGGAACTCTGGGGCCAGCAAGGAGAGACTGAGGGGGGAAGGCAGAGGAGGTGCCTCTGTGCCTGGGATGCTAAGGATGCCTTAACTGCTCAGGGAGGTTGTGGGATTTCCTTCCCTGGAGGTTTCCAAGAAAAGACTGGGTTGGCATCGCAGGGATTCTTTAGGTGCAGGGAATTCTACCCCAGGTCAGTGGGGCCAACTAGATGGCCCTTTAATAGACACGAAATGAATATAAGCAAAGACGGGTATACCCGACAAATTTCCGGCAGCAGATTTGACTAGATGGTTTTAGTTACAAAGCAGTACCTGATTTCAACCTGATCTGGGGACCCAAGTGTCCTGGAAGTCTACTTCCGGTCCGGATATTTCCATGTTCTGTCCCATTGTTTAAGTTTTCCATCCTGACCTAATGACTGGTATCCAGAAAGTTGAAATATCCGTACTGTAAATTACCTTTTTTCTGGGTATCCACATACCTAATCGGTGACCAGATAACCCACTAAATAACCAACACAGTTCTTGAATATGTGGGTATTACCCCGAGGTACCAAGTTAGGTACTCCTTTCAGCTCTAGGTCCCTCCCAACACTCCCGTTCTAGGTTTCTGTCTATCATAATGGTCCTCTTCTCGATGAATGCATCCGTTTCTCTTTTTCAACCCAACTATGCTCCTGTGAATTTTTAAGTATCTCCATCCTTTACCTACTTCTCCATTAAATGACTATTTTTAGACTGCTTCCCAACTTGCGAATTGCACAAACTTATTTCCTTGATGTCTGCTTTTTCTGAAGGCAGATTTCAGGCATTCCTTGTCTTGGCCAATTTGAAGGCATCATTAATATCATCCTGCTCCTCATCAACAAATGGCCTAACCCTAGGACTCTTATCCCCACTGATAAGTTTGTAAAACTTCTTGCTGTTTCCCCTCGCTCTGACTAACATTACCGCATTCCACTTCTTTTATTTCCCCTACCATTCCCTGCAAATGCTAACCAACTCATCATTCCACTTTGGCAACCTATTCCCTTCTCTTGATAGTAAGCTGAATATTTATAACCGTAGGCCTCCGGACTATGATTGCTTTGACACCAACTTTCACGCATATTTTGGCTCCGCAAGAGAGTGCGGGGACCAGAATCTGCATGGGGTTCGGCCGGTCTGAAAGTCCCCACGCGCAGCTTCGCCAATAAACACACAGAGATACAGAGCTGGATTTTCTGCTTGTTCTGTGTGCAAAGGAATTATTTATTAATTACAACACACCTTGTTGTGTGTACAAAGGAAATATTGATTAATTACAATGCCTTTCAGAGCTTGTTTAGACTCTGAAGTGTCACCAATTTAATGAAAGTAGGTATCACAACGTAAACCCAAACACACATACTTATATATTTTTTAAAAATCTGTCTTGCCTCAGCTTAGTTAGTACAGTTAATGGGAATGTTAAACTAATATTATCTAGGTGTAAAGGAATGTAAGAATGTACACCACAAAATAAGGACTGGTTTAAAAAAAATCATAACATAAGTCGCGCCATCCTGAGTCAGACCAATGGTCCATCAAGACCAGCATCCTGTCCTCCGACAGTGGCCAATCTCGATCGCATGGAAGAAGAACCAACAGTCACAATGGATAATCCATTCCCCGTTGTTCACTCCCAGCTCCCGACAGTAAGAAGTTCATCCCGTAAGCTACTTGGTTAATAGCCATTAATGCACCTACTCTCTAAGAACTTATCCAGGCCTTTTTTAAACCCAGCTCTATTACTGGCCTTGACAACGTCCTATGGCAACAAATTCCATAAGTTACTTATGTGTTGAGTGAAAAAGTACTTCCTTTTATTTGTTTTAAATCTGCCGGCAGCCAGTTTCATGGAGTGTCCCCTAGTTCTAGAACTATTTGAGAGGGTAAATAAACGTTCCCTATCTACTCGTTCCACACCACTCAAGATTTTATAAACCTCTATCATGTCCCCTCTCAGTCTTCTCTTTAAGCTGAAGAGACCCAGCTTGTCAAGCCTCTCTTTGTACGGAAGCCGTTCCATACCCTTTATCATTCTCATTGCCCTTCTCTGCACCTTTTCTAGTTCAGCTATGTCTTTTTTGAGATGGGGCGACCAGAACTGCACACAATATTCCAGGTGCGGTCGCACCATTGATTTGTATAGAGGCATTATGACATCCTCAGTTTTATTCTCTATCCCTTTGCAAATAAATCCTAACATTGTTTGCTTTTTTGACTGTTGCTGCGCACTGCGCTGTGGATTTCATTGTATCCTTTTCCTGAGTGGTAACTCCTAGCTTAGTACCCAGCATTGTGAACGCATTGTACTTTGGGTTAGGGTCATAGAATCTTAGAGTTCGAAGGCTCCTCAGAGGGCATCTAGTCCAACCCCCTGCTCATTGCAGGAAATTGGCATCTACAGCATCCCTGACAGATGGGTCGTCCAGCCTCTGTTTGAAAACTTCCAGAGAAGGAGAACCCACCACCACCCTATTCCACTGTCAAACAACTCTTACCGTTAGGAAGTTCTTCCTAATGTTTAAGCCAAAAACTGCTTCCTTGTAGTTTGAGCCCATTGGTTCTAGTCCTGCCCTCATGAGCAACAGATAACAAGTTTGCACCATCTCCTCTGTGATGGCCCTTCAGATATTTGAAGACGGTGATCCTGTCTCCCCTTAGTCTTCTCTTCTCCTGGCTAAACAAACCCAGCTACTTCAACCTCTCCTCAGAGGACTCAGTTTCCAGACCCTCGACCATCTTTGTCGACCTCCTCTGAACCCGTTCCAATTTGTCAATGTCCTTCTTAAAATGCGGTGCCCAGAACTGGACACAGGACTCCAGATGAGGTCTGACCAGCGCAGAATAGAGTAGAACTATTACTTTTCATGACCTGGATACTATGCTTCTGTTAAGCCTAAGATTGCATTAGCCTTTTTTGCATTGCAGTCAATGGCCGCAATGTAAAAAAAAAACAGTAAAGCGGCCAATGTTAAAAATCCAGTATGCCGATACCGGTAAATCTGATACCGGTAAATCCGGTATCCGCTAATCTCCCCGTTGTCCCATCCCTACTGGCTGGGGTTGTCAACACCTCCCTTTGCCTGCTCAATCCTTTCCAAGATGGCACTGGCAGGATCAGCATGCTGCGGGTGACATATTGGAAAGGTCTGAGCATGCTCAGAAGGGACCATTCAGCCCTTCTGAGCATGCCCAGCCTTTTTTATCTTTTTAAAAACATATCCGGCCCAGGAGGAGGCATCACATCGCTAGACCCCCTCCGGAGGGGGAATACTCTACCCCTGTTCGGCCCCCACTCCCTCTTCCCTGGCCCATTCCTTCTCCCTCAGGCCTCTTCCCCCCCTTAACCCCACCCTCAATGTCACATGAGTATTCGCTGCTGGTCCTTGGACTGGCCCGAACACTTGGGAGCCTCAGAAATATGCGTAAGGAATTTTTTTTTACTATTTGGTGCAGTTCTATCAAAGACCACCAAGGTGCTGGTAACAAGGCCTGGGGAATAGTCAGCCTGAGTGGCCTGGCTTGAAGCCGAGGGAGCAGTCAGCATAAAAGATCAGGCTGGGAGCCTGCAAAGGTAGACAGGGGTTTCCTAGACTGGAGAGCACCTGCGATTGTGGGGAGATGGGAAGCCTTGTGTAAAGCTTATTGAGAAGCAGGTCAAGACAGAGAGCCTGGCTGGTTATTGGATGGAAAGAGAAGCTCTGGGGGAGAGCTAATAAATGGACAATGAGCGAGTAACCCCATGGGAGAGTGACTTTGTAGACTGGATTCTGATACCACTTACCCTGGCTAGCCCCCACCCTGATACACCTTATTTATTTATTTATTTAACTATTTATATCTCACTCCCTCCAGCCCTTCGGCAGCTTGGGGTGGCTCACAAAACATTTAAAAATAAGTTTTAAAAATGCACAATATAACAAAAGGGGTTACTAAAATATTGTAAAAAAAACCCCACACAATCAAAGTGGTAAAAAAAACCACTGGCAGACAAACCCACCCCCCACCCTTACTCCTCCCCTCCCCCAAAGGCCTGGACAAACAGCCAGGTCTTTCAGGCCTGACGGAAGGCCAATAGGCTGGGAGCCTGTCGAGCTTCCTCTGGGAGGGAGTTTCACAGCTGCGGTGTGACCACTGAGAATGCCTTCTGCATCATGGCCCCCTGGTTCACCCGGGGTACCCCCAAGAAGGCACCCCCGGAAGATCGTAGAGGTCACTTTAGGGCCTGGAGAATGAGGCAGTCTCTCAGGTAGGCAGTCATTCAGTCCCCCAGACCGTTTAGGTCTTTAAAGTCAAAACCAGCACCTTGAATCAGGCCTGGAACACTACCAGCAATCAGTCAGTGCAGAGCCCAGAGCACTGGTGTAATCTGCTCCCTATGGCCCGTCCCCATCAGGAGTAAGGCCGCCACATTCTGCATGAGCTGCAGCTTCCGAACTGTCACCAAGGGAGCCCCACGTAGAACGTATTGCAATAATCTAGCCTTGAGGTGATGAACGCATGGATGAGGTCAGAGTTTGAAACATATGGCTGGATCCTACGCACAAGATGTAATTGGCGAAAGGCTCCCTTTGCCAACGCCTCCACCTGACAATCCAGGTGGAGGCCAGGGTTCAACAAGACCCCCAAACTCTGCACCTGCGTGGCCAGCAGGGGGCGGATCCCCTCCACGGGGGGGGCGCATCACCTCAGCTGCCCTACCCACCAACAACATCACCTCCATCTTATCAGGGTTCAGCTTCAGTCCACTCAGCCTCATCCAGTCGCTCACTGCCAACAGACACTGGGAAAGCACCGAAACTGCAGGACCTGGGTTCGTTGAAAAGGAGAGGTAAATCTGGGTGTTATCCGCATACTGGTGGCAACGCACACCAAACCATCTCAAAACCTCATGCAGGGGTTGCATATAGATGTTAAATAACAATGGCGACAGAATCGAACCTTACGGTACGCCACAAACGAGATCCTGCGGGCTAGATGTTTCTTCCCCCAGTACCACTCTCTGGCTTCTCCCCAAGAGGAACAATCAGAACCAACCTAAGATAGTTCCATCCACCACCACCCCAAAGTCCGCAACCGTCTCAAAAGCAACCCATGATCCACCAAATCAAACGCTGCCTAGAGATCCAGCAGGACAAGAAGTGTTGAATGTCCTAAGTCCATTGCTCAGCGGAGATCGTCTACCACAGCCACCAACGCAGTCTCGGTGCCATATCCTGGATGAAAACCTCATTGAAAAGCATCCAGAAAGACGACAAAAACATTTTGAAAAATTAAACTGAGAAAATTATTAATTATTATTATATTGAAGAAAATTAACATTTTCATTATCTTAGGGGGGGAAATGGTATTGTCTGCCTAACATTTTATAATCTGAAAATGTGGACGGGTTTTTTTCCCGAAATGATCCCCCAGTAGCGAGCTGTCCCACTGCCACACCAAGCCCTCCCAGTGGCAACCTCTCTCACTGCTGAATTGAAATTCCCCCTATCCCAGCTCACCATCTCACAATGTCGTGTTTTATCACAGTGCAGCAGTGGGAGAGCAATCTCCTCACGGCCATTGGAGACAATCCTATCTGTATAAATTAGGACCTAGTTGTCGATGGTTTTCAAGAAATCCTCCACACAAGAGACCCGTAGTTTACCCTGCCACACACACAAAACATAAGCACTGCACCATCACAGACAAGGTGTGCATCACAAGTCCTTGACTCATCGCCCATAAAAATTTTAATCACTGCATAGCTTGCTTAAAACATTGCCATGACACCAGACATTTGCGGCTGTGTTTTGTGCTATTATCTTGTGCCCTTCTGTGTTTTTTATTTGACATTGTGGTTTTATCCATGTGCTAATTTCAGCCCGTTGGGTCGAGTCCCTTCAAAGTTACGCAGACTGACTACAAGTTTCTATCATCTCAGTCTCACTTGACGACTATGTTACGCTGTCGTTTGCACTTTTTAAGAGAGAGATTTATCCCAAAAGACACAGGAAAACAGCTTCTCCTCTCTCCCACCCACTTGAAAATCAGGGAAGACACATCCGCCTACTTGCCACTCCTGCTAATAGTAAACCAGGTTCTTCAAAACTTCCTTTGTTGAAAGGCATTCCTCCTTGGTGGTAACGTTGTGTCCTATTAGTCGAACCCTCACTAATCTGAACTGAAGTAGTTTCTATTGAAAACGGACTGATCAAGAGCTCATATGTGAGAATAAAGGTAATTGTCTCTGACTTTAACGCTATCAGATAACCCACCCAGAGATAAACAACCAGGCTTGAGGGGATTACTATTTGCTTTGTTATGAACTCTGTGGGATGCACACACTGCCAAAACGTCTGCGGAGATTTCTTGTGGCACTCTATCTCCCAGAGTCTATGACCCAGCAGAAATTACTGTCAACTCTCTGACCAATTGAGGAGTATTGATTGCCACTGTTACTATGGCAACCCATTAGCTGTTAGATCTCTGTCTCGCATGCACCAGCTAATCTGCCTCGCTTGGGTCTCCGATTTTGACACTTTTTCATTCTAATCCTTAATTGGTTTATCTGATGAGGCTTGTGCGTTTTATTTTTATACGAAGCAGTTATTGAAAAATACAGTCTTGTAGGAAGGAGGCAAGAGGAGCAGTTTGCTGTCAACTAAACTAGTTGTCAAAAAAAAGAAATGAGCCCCAAAATCCAAGCACAAAGCACCACACGCTAACTCCACTCACTACTCCTAGAAGAGCCCAAGAACAAATTGACAGAACACCACCATCTTCAAGCCAACGTTGCACGGAGGAGGATGTCTAGGATATTTTATCAATTTTGTGCATTCTTTGTTCCCATGACTCCGTTCAAGCAATACCCAACTACCACTGAGGACCGAAGCAACGCTGCATGATACCAAAAACAACTTGAAGATTAAGCTTGTTTTAATTCGGAAGAAGCATACTCTTCATATTAAAACAATCTGGAAGTCATTCTCCTTTGTGCTAGCTGGTTGGGGTGGGGCTATCGGTATTGGATTAATCCGATAATGCTGATAATTGTCAATATCAGATTAATCCAATAATACTGATAATATTGGTTTCGATATATCGGTTATTTTAACATTGCCGATTTTTCAGATCTTTAATACTGCAGCCATTTTAACAATGGCCCAATGTTAAAGATCTGAAAAAGCAGCAATGTTAAAAAACCGATATACCGATACGATAAATCCAATATCAGATTAATCCGATACCGATCAAACCGGTAATCGATCATTCGCCTCGAGTCCCACCCCTATAAGCTGGTGCTATTTTATCATTAGGATCAAGGTAAATAAATAGGGGTGTGCATTCATAAAGTTTTCTATTAGTTATGAAAACAAAGGGAGCCTCATTCATGTTCATAACTAATATTATGAAAACAGCTTAAAAAATAAAAATGAAATTAAAAAAAATCCTGAGCATCAGGGCTGTTGTGCTCATGCACGCCCTTTTCCAAAATGGTGCTGAGGCATCGTTTTGGAAAAGGGTGCACATGGGCACAATAGCCCCAGTGACCATTCTGCACATGCGCTAGGATTTATTTATTTTTTAATGTAATTACAATTTTAAAAAAATAAAAAATAAAAACAAAATCATAGTGCGTGCACAAAATGGTCACCAGAGCATTCTCTGCGGGGTGCACCATTTTCCAAAATGGTGCCTTCAGCATCAACCCCATTTTGGAAAAGGGTGGTGCGTTCGCAGAGCGACCCGACAACCATTTTGTAAATTCATTTTTAATTGGAAACATAAAAACGGTAGGGTCGTTTACAAAAAAAAAACCGCGGAAACAAAGGATTTTAGTAAATGAAAACAAAACCTGAAATGAAAATGATAGGAGTCTTTCTGCACACCGTAGTAAATAACGTGGGTGGGGGCGGAGTCGCTGTCAGAGCTCCAGACACTCAAATCCTGCGATTTCACAGGATAATTTTTTTATTATTTTGTTTTTATTTTAAAAACCATGAATCTAGCCCAGAGATGGGGAAATTCAGTCACAGGAGCCAAATGAGGCCTATGGCTCCTTTCCATCCCCTAAATCTAGCCCTGACATCCAGTTCCTACCCTCAAGCACTGAAAGACATTGCTGATGAGAAGGGAGCAGAGATGAGGGCAGGCACACAGACTAGGAGACAAAGATTCATGGTAAAAATCCATGATCAGGACCCTCTTCTTCCTGAGCGCATCCTTTAAACACCCACACACCCCATCTTCTATGGGGCCCTCAGAGCTTGTATTAATGTTCAAAGTGCCTCCGGGGAGGGGAAAAGTTCCCCACTCCTGATCTAGTGCTTCCCTTGCCCTCCCTCCTGTCCTACCAAAAAAGAAAATGAGACTGAATTGAATAAGAAAGTCGTAAGACTTCCTCCTTCAAAAAACAGTTGTTTTTTTCCAGAGATTTTAGGGAGAAAGAGGGAAAAACCCCGGTGGACCATGGATCAACTGAATTTGTTCATAGAGCCATGGAAGAAATGAGAATTCCAATGATCTTTGACAGCCCCCGGAAGGAAAAGGGCCTGTTGGGATCATGAGGGCGTTATTGGTGGCCTCACCGCGGCTGCGGAACTCCCTTCCGGTGGGGACTGATTGGCCCCGGATCTCCCTATTTTTTGATGTAGCTGTAAGACCGGGCTGTTCCGCCTGGCATTTGGTGGAG
>QEPC01014177.1:1994679-2056144 GCA_003113815.1 Sphenodon punctatus | reverse complement strand
CCCGAGCTGCTGTTTCAGGAGGGGTGGGGTATCCAGATTTTATACATAAATAAAATAATTAAATAAATAAATGAGGGCCTGTCTCATGCTGGAAGAGGAATCCATGACCTAGGCAACTTCCAGAAGGTGTTGAGTCAAAGGAACTTTTAAATTAGGCTGTGGCTGCATGGGGGAAGTGCACTGCTGTGGGTGCGGTGCAGGGGGGCAGGTGTACACAGGTGCACACCCATCCCCCACACGTGCCCCCACATAGAGCAACCTCTGTTTCCCCGAGTCGCTCTGTGCGGGGGTGATGGCGGAGGCACGTGGGTCGCGGGAGCACTCGTGCGCCATGGTAGTCACATGGGCGGCACCCAGGCATGCACATGCAGCGGACCTGCATGCGCATGCCTGGGTCTGTCTTGTGTAAAAAGGACCAAAGTCAGAGGTGAAAAAGCTAAGTCAGGTCAGTAACTGGGTGGGCAGCATCACTGCACAAGCCAGGGAGTCAAAATAAGAATCAGACACCAGAAATCAAGAACTGAATCCGGGATCGGGTAATAATCAGGTAGGCACAGCTGACGCCCCATGACCGTTTGTGGCTCTTAGACTGAGCCCACAGTTCAGGAAACTCCAAACAGGGCTCAAACAAGCAGCACATTTTGTATTCTCAAACATTATTCACCTTTTCTGATAGCCAGATGAATATCTGCCTACTATCTGTGCCAGGAATACACTCCAAATATTTCAATTTGTTCATTTGGTATTTCATTTTGGTTAGTCCATTTATTTCAGGGTTTTGCTTGAATTTTGGGGGTCATTTTGATATTTTAGTTAAAATATTTCATCACGGTTGACGTTGCTGCACATGCACAACAGCCAAAATGAAGGAACCGAAACACCAGAATGACCGAAAACCTGAAACTGCCACTGTCAGATTGGGTTGGGCCAATGAGCCATACAACCCAGTATCCTCTCTCCAGTTGTGGCCAGCAATGGATGCTCCAGTGGGACAAAGCCAAACAGGGCATATAGTCCCTGCATGGATAAGAAGAGACCAAACCAAAGTATCCAAATAAATGGTGGGGAAATAATAACATTCTTTGTTTCACCGGAACCAAAATGAACAGAATAAATTCAACAGTTTGCCTAATACTCATTACTGTTCTACCTCCCAGCGCAACCCTCTTCCCCCAAATAAAGAGAGAGGCGGTGGTAACAGCGCTGCTGTCACAATCCAACCAGGGTCGGGAACCCGCCTGCAACATGGTCCCAACTGTGTCCAGCCAGCCAACAAACATGCCAGCAGCTGGGCCACCAGGGAGGTAAGGGAGCTGCGCAAATGTACAGTCAGGTCGGCCAGTCTTACCTCTGGACTGCGCCCAGGGCCCAGCTCCCTCCATGATGGGCAGCCATTGCAGCTGGTCATGGTGGACCTGATCCGGACTGGGCCATGGCAGGCCATAATCAATGTTGTAACCTGCTGTGGCCCACTTTGGCACAATTGGATGGACAGCAGCATGGGCTGTAATTATGGACATCTCCGGGATCACACCCCAGGCTCACTGCTAACACACCCCGGAATAACAAACATACCGATGGCCTGTGGACCAACGCAGACCTTCACCACATTTTTAAAACACTCACTGTCACTAAACTTCAACTACTGAAAGCTACATGGTCCGTCAATCTGGCAGCTCTTATGTTCTTGAATCAATACAACATGAGGATTTTTTGTTGTTGTTTTTGATTATTTAAATAAAAGTTGTATAATTTTCTAGGTCGCAGCTTGTGAATGTCAAACTGTTTTGGGTTGTCAGCAGCGTGCTCCTTAGTTTTGTACATCCATGTCCTTTAGCAACTTTATGAACATGATCAGCAATTTTTTGTCTGCTCGGTAATTAAACCTGAACTTCATTTCTTGTTGATGGTATCTATGCTTGGTGGGAAGAATTTCCTGAAGCTGGAAATTTGGAAAAATCATGCAATTATGCAGAGACAATTATTCTTATCCAAAAACTAGACAAAAGCCCTCATCAAAGGCCATCATAAAAATAAAATTAATAATGAACTGTTTAATTTATGTGTCATAATATTTCTCGCTAATTCCATCCCACCTCATATCGCCTTTAGTCCTCTTACATTATTACTAGCTGGAAATAAAATCCCAGGTGGGTTCTACGCCCTTCTGCTTTCTCACGTCGGCATTTAAAATATGCAAGCAACTTTATTATTAGGAAATGGAATACAATTATGTCTTCTGACTTTATAGAAAGGACAGTTGTTATTATGTGTTTGCCATGGGGAAATTTCATCACGTTATGAATTTGCATTCAAGTAAGTGTCGTTCTTAATAACTTTGTTGGAGACAGTGTTTTTTGGTGAGGTAATGTAAAACTAGAGGAAATGAGTTAATGTGCCTAAGAACTGTTCTGCCACTGATGAGCAGCAAAATAGTAACTTTAAGAGGTTACATGACTAAAAATCAGGGTGATGGAATGACCTTGGCTTTGTGCACTGGAAACTGACTCAAAGACAAAACATGTCTTAGACCTATAGGGCTACATATTTAGTTAAATCATGGAAGATAGACCAGCTAGGGATGTGTGAATGCGGTTCGGGAGTTTGGAGTTCGAACCAAAGTAGTTGGATGACCAAACCGAACGGCCAAACCGAACCCGAACCAACCGAACTCGATCTGAACTCGGAAACGACCTAATAGTTCGGTATCATTTGGGTGAGTTCGGACAGCAAAAATGTGACCGTGGGAGGGGGGCAGCTGAGGAGCAGACTTCTTGGCACCAGGAGTGAAAAGGCTTGGAGTAGCAGCCAGTCTGCCCAAACACCATCCGTTTTTTCCTTAGACCACTGGCTTCGCAGTCTGCAATTGGACATGGGGCTAGGCTGCATAGTGCCAATGGGGCTTGTGGTAAGGCAGGTGCAGCGAGTAACAAAAGTCATTGTCTCCCCCCTTCCAACACCTTCTGAGCTAGCCACTGATCCTGACAGTGGGCGTTTTCAGAAATCTCCCTCTCCCAGCTGTTTGTGTTCCTTCCTATTCCTAATCCATTGCCATCCTCCTCCTATTTCACCCATCCCACACATTTTCTTCCCTAGTTTCATTTATTTAGATTTGATTAGATAAATTTAGGTGTTATTTTTATTTTTTCAACCCTCCCTATGTTCTCTCTCTCTACCTTCCATTGAATCCTCCCCTCCTCCTCCTCCCTCCCTGATTCCCTTCCCCTGTTTTTGGATTTATTTAGAGTAAAATCTACTCCTACTCTAAATAAATCTACTCCATTTAGAGTAGGAGTAGATTGATTTAGGTTTCATTTCAGTTTTGTACCCCTTCCTGTGTTGTTTGTTGTGAGCTGTCTGTGTCCCTTCCCGCATCCCTGTGTAATATTGTATAGATAGATATTAGATAGTTACTATAGATAGATACATAGTTGTAGGAGTTAGCTTAGTTATAGTGATAGATAGAGATAGTGTTAGTGTGAAGTAGTTATTCAGTTTTAATATTTTAGAGTGTGTTTGTAGGACTAGACCTTTGTAGATATAATAGTTCATTTAGTTCCATAGATTTCAGAATACTTAATAGTAGTTAGAGTTAGTGTGTGTGTGTGTGTGTATATATATATATATTAGATAAAAAATAATTATTTCTTTATATTTATTGGCCTCCCACTCATGCCTCCAGCATCCCAGGGTGACTCACAACAAGTAAAACAACAATAAAACACATAAAAACATCAGATATAAATGATTAAAAAAGAAAACCCTCCCCCCCCCACCACCCCACCCTCCCACCCAAAGGCCTGGGCGAACAGCCAGGTCTTACAGGTTCAGAGAAAAGCCAGCAGACCCGGGCTTTATATATATATAAAAATAAAATGTACAAGTGCATTCCTTGGGTTGGAAGACATGGAGAAGGGAAGCAGGAGAGGCCGGTCTGCTGCCCATAAGGCAGGCAATGGGGCATGTGACAGAGGTGGTAGGGGCCGTGCCAGCGAAGTGGCAGCAGTCAGCAGCCAGAGCCCATCACCACGCCCCAAACTCCACAGACCTGATTTTGGGCGACAGGCTTCCGAGGCTCCCAGCAGTGGCACTAGGGGGGTGGTTCGGCGGCGCCTCCTGCCAGCGTGCTCCACTGTCACGCAGGGCACTGGAAGGCCTGCAGTCCAGGAGGCTGTGGCTGCAGGAGTAGGTGCAGGTGCTTTAGGGGCAGGGTCCGAAGTTCACCATAGGCCACCATCATCCCCCATTGTTGAGGCAATCCCCAACAGTCCAGGGCTGGTGGGTCCCACTCTGGCTGCTAGAGGCAGGCCCCGATCCCCAGGCAATGTAAGCAGGGAGAGAAGGAGGAGGAGCAGCAGCAGCTATAGGGGGCACAGGGAGAGTGGCAGCAGCATGGTGGGCAGTCCAGCAGCCTCAGGGTCCCAGTACTCCCCTTCATGGGACATCACTCTGATTGGGGAGAGGGAGGCAGATGCTAGTCCCACAGAGGAGCTGTCTGGAGCTGAGGTGATGACTGTCCCTCCAAGAGCTGTGTTGCCACCATATTCTGCCCCTCCCAGCATCGTTTGCAGCGGTGAGTCACCCGGTGTGGGCCAGAAGGCAGGAGGGGGCAAAAAATCCTCAGTCTGGGTGCATTTTAAGTTGTTGCAGGCTGATGATCCCAGGGAGGTGCAGTACACTTTGTGCCATAAGGTGGTTAAGGTGCTCACCAACCTTGGCAAAACTGCCATGGCGAGGCACCTCAAGGGGTGCCACAGTACTGTGCTGCTAAACGGGCAGGCAGGGGCAGTGGACGCGAGCGGGTTCCCGACTGCAGCGACCAGTCGTCCGCCTCCATCAGTGGGTAAGCGTCCTGCTCCAACAGCTGCCTCTAGCAGCAGGAGCGTTATTGCTGCTTGGGGGGAGCAGCAGAAGCAGCAGTGTCAGTGCACCATGGAGGAGCTGGGGTGGGGGCAGCTGCCAAGTTCCTCGTCATCTGCAGGACGTGGAGGGTGGCGTGGCTTTCAAGCGAAAGTCACACGCATGTTGGGGGAAATGATAGTGCTGGATGGGCAGCCCTTCTTGGTGGTTGGGGACATGGGGTTTAGGCACCTGATTGGCTTCCTGGCCCCCCAATTTAAGCTGTCCTCACATACCCTGAGTCGTCAGGTGGTGCCAGCCCTGTACTGGGCTTTAAAGGAGTGGGTGAGAGAGAAGCTGTCAGGAGCTGGGGTGCCACCGTCTACTTCACCACAGACCTGTGGTATCGCCGGAACGCTCAGCACGCCTACCTGGCGGTGGCGGCGCACTAGTGGCAGGACCCGGAGGCAGTATTAGGGAGTGGCAGGAGGGGTCCCGAAGCAGGGTATAGGTGGGCCCTGCTTCAAGCAGAAGTAATGTATGTCCCCCACACGTCCCGGAACATAGAGGCAGCCCTGTCCGCCATGGTAAGAGAGTGGGTTGGTGTGCCTGGCCTTCACCAAGGAGTGTGTGGTCACCGATAACGCGGCCAACATCTCGAGGGCAGTCCACGAAGGGGGCTTCACTAACATCCCATAACGGACAGCGGGGCATCTCCAGGGTACAATGGGAGATCCTGGCACACACGGTCTTTGTTTTGAGACCGTTCCTGGCCGTGATGGAGACCTTGAGCTCGTCCATGGCCACCATCAGCCAGCTGACCCCTCTGGTGCAGAGTCTCCTCAGGAGGCTGGAGGAAATTCTCCAGGGGCAGAATTGTGGCCCTCAGGGCAGGAAGCTGGTTGATGAGGTGGCTGACCTGGTGCAGCAGCTGAAGGCATGGCTGAAGGCACGTTTTGACGAGCTCCTGGGGCAGGCAGAATACGTTCTGGTATGGCAAGGTATGGCACGGGGACTGGAACAACAGGGAATGAATTGCCCTATGACCTGTTAGGAACAGAAGTCCCCTGCAGAGAGAGATTGGATGGCCACCCAGTCCACCCACTTGTGGAGACAGACTGCAGGCAGGGCTTTTTGACAGACCATTGGTCTGACACAGTATGACACTTCTTATGTTCCTATCTTTTTCTGCTCTTTTTAGATCTGCAATAACATTTTCCGCTGGCAGAGGGAGGGGACCACATTGGGGCTCATCAGCCACATTGAAAAGACTCATGGCCTGAGAGTGAGGCGGGTGGGTGAGGACTCGGAGGACTCTGGAGTGGTGCCCGTGGAGCCTCAGCACCAGAAGAAGGGGGGGGAAGGCAACCCACAAAAGGAGGTATACAGGCCCTTCCCCTACCGCCCCTCCAGCCCCAACATGGAGCCCCCCAAGCCCCTGGAGGATGCAGAGGTGAAAGCCCTTCGAGCCAGGATGCAGCGGTGCACCCTGGCCCATGTGGAGGTGGTCCAGTGCTGACCTGGAGAAGGGCCTGGTGGAGGAGCTGCAGGCGGTCCAGGCGGAGCGGCAGAAGGTGGAGTCATACGCCCAGTATGTCTCCGCCAAGCTCCGCCGCGTGCAGCTCTACCACCAGGCCCTCTCCAGGTGGCATGGGGCAATTCAGAAGGGCCTGGCTCACTGCGTCCTCAACGGCGTGCTGGGTGAGCACAAAGTCACCGGCCCTGAGCCCTACGAGGTGCCCCTACCTCTCCTGCCCTTAGACTGATTCTGGGGGATAGGCCCAGTGGAAGCAGAGCAAAAGACTCTTAGGTTTGTTAATAAGTTTCATTTGCATGTTTGCTTTTGTTTTATTTAATGTTGTTGCTGCTTTGTTATTGTTGATGTTATTAAAATTGTTATAATAAAAGTAGTTGTATTTCTTGTTACGAGCTTCGTTTCACCTGTTCAATATTTTATTTATCCCTTTGTGCTGCTGAAGTTCTGGCTGGCAGGTGGCAGAATCTCATACAGCTTGTCAATCCCTTCCAGCAGCACCTCTTCCCACCTCATGTGGCGTAGTTATGAACCCAAAGATGTGCTGTGCCAGCAGCAGGGTCTCAACTAGCGGAAATCCCCCCAGGAGGTGCAGGGCTTGTGTTTGTGTGGGTAGGTGTGACAAAGAGAAAGAGAGACATGCTCCTCGGCAGCAGGTGGCGGGAGCTGATGGTCGGAGGGGCTTTTAGTTTCAGCGGGCAGCTGCGGGTGGGTGCAGAGGAGTAGGTTTTTGGGGAGGGGGGGCAGTCTGGCATACGGGCACCGAGCTTCTGGATGCAATGGAATGGAATGCAGCCCCCAGTGAGTGGCATGATGGTCCCATAATCTCGTTGATGGTCCCTGGGACGGGCGGGCATGACTGAATCAGGGATAGTGGAATGACAGCCCAAAACCTATGGGGCACACTTCATTTGATCAGGCGATAGGTGGTAACAGGGCAGCAGGTACAGGGTCGCACACAGGCAGGCAGGCACATATGATATTATTATATGTTGTGGGCTATATTCCATCTCATTATGGTAGGTTTTCTGTGTGCTGGATGTGGGCAATGGACATTAATGGGCGCATGAGCACAGATGGGAGTTCTCACATGCACCTGAGACTTCACATCTGCTAGAATGTTTTTATCCCTTATTTCTCCCTATGTCCCCTATCCCTGTCTTCCCCCTCCGTGTTTATTAGATTGTAAGCCATAGGCAGGGACCACATCTATCTCATTGTTCTGTAAAGTGCCAGGTACACAGCTGGCGCTATACAAATGCTTATAATAATAATAAGTGGTCATTTATTACAGAACAAAAAGATAAATAATACGCCAATTTGTAATTCTAATGAAGTCCAGGCTACCAATAACTTTGTGAACAATAGATCACTGCATGCATGTACTGAATACTCCCCACCCCCAAGGAACACATCCCAAATTTCAGACCGCTAAATGGCATGATTCTGATTCTACAAAGCAGGATTTTCATGATTATAATTGTGTAGTGTATAGGGATGGGCGAACAGAATTGAGTTCGGAAATTCGGTTCGGTTCGGAAATTCGGTTCGGTCGACCAAACTATTCGAGTTTGGTCCAAACTCCAAAATTCCAAACAAAGTTCGGAAATTCAAACCCCATTGAACTAAATGGAATATTTTCTTTTAGGGATGAGCGAACAAAGCCAAGTTTGGAAATTCAATTCGGTTCGGTTCAGTCAACCAAACTGGTCGAGTTCGGTCCAAACTCCGAACTTCCAAACAGCGTTCGCCCATCCCTAGTAATAATAATAATAATAATAATAAATTTATTGCAGCCGAAGCCAAAACCATAAAAAAGACATACAATACAATACAAAATAACCAACAAAGAACAGACTATTTAAACTAGAAATCCACTACCAAACTTGTTTACAAATAAGGTACTCAGAATTACAAAATAATTACCAATAAGAACATGATAATGATTTCTAAAAAAGTACCACAAACTGACCCTTATTCAATAGGCTGCCTGAAATTTAGAAAAAAACTCCGCAAATTTAGCGCTAACATCAAGAAGTGAGCCACTGCCCTTGTAATAGAGTGATTCACATCCGCCAAGGCCAATAGCTGAAGGTTCCACTCAGTTCTCCCCGGGAATCTCTGGAGGAAAAGGTGAAAGAAACTCTAAACGAATGGAATCCTATAGCTGACAGTTAAATAAAATGTGGTGGACTGTCTCCACACATTTCCCATCCAAGGGGCACAGACGCTCAGCAAAGGGTATGGCCCCCAAACGGCCCTCCAATAAAGCTGTAGGCAGGGCATTTAGGCTCACGCACAGTAACAAATACTTCCGCCCTGAGCGGAATATCCGAAGATAAATAGGACGCCATCCCAGAAGGCAATCTCAGAAAGGGGAGATAACCCAGCATATGGGCCGAGGCTCTAATTTGAGCTGTCTCCTCCTGATGGGTTTGATCCTGTAGCCTTCTTAATAGGATATTCAGTATATTTCCCAGTTCTTTACCCACCCAAAAAGCGGGAGAGAATCCTAGTTTACGCAGAAACCGCTCCACTGCCCGTTGCCAATAACTCCTATAAGGGTCCTCCTTCCAATACTTAATCAGCCCCCTCTCCTGTGATGTATAAAGCTTGGCCCAAAACTTAAGGACAAGGGCCCAAGCTTCTACTGACCATCGGCATTGGCCTAATTCCGCCCTAATTGCTGCAAAAGGAGCGCCCCTGGGGACCTTGAGAAGCTTTTGAAGAAAGCGCGTCTGAAGGCTATTAAGTTTCCCTGCCCATAAATATTTATTTATTTTATTTTATTTTATAAATTTCTACCCCGCCCCTCCTGTCATGCAGCTCGGGTACAAGGGGCATCCAAACCTCGGCCCCATATAAGACCTGGGCACGGACCTTGGCATTTAGGACCTTAGTCGCGGGAACTATCGCGCGTTTCCCAGAATGGGCAAAAAGCCTGGCAAGAGAAAACGCGGAGCCTCTTGTCGCCACCAGCACATTCTCCACGTGCCTTTTCCAAGTCCCTGCTGCCTGAAAGAGCTGACCCAACTGTCACGGTCAGGCCTTGCACCCATGGCCTTGGGGCTTCTGGGAGGTGCTCTCTGCAGCCTGCACTATTGGCAATATGCTGCAGGGGGCGGTTCTCCCTGTTTGTGGCATCCTCCCTCTCTCTTTCTTGCCTTGCTCACCGTGTACACCTGGGGGTGGGCGTAGCCACGCCTGCCATGGTCTGATTGGCTCTGTGGAGTATTTAGGACTGCTGAGAGAGGTGGCAGGTGTGGAGCTTTGAGTCACTTCCCCTTAGACTTGTGTTTGGCCCACTCACCTTGTTCTGTCTCTAGATGCACCTTGTTTGCCCTTTGTCTTTGTTGGGAGTAGTGTTTGGTGGTGGTGAGTTCTGTGTACAGTTTCCCCCTCACACCCTGTCTTGTCTTCATGTTAGTCTGTCTCCTTGTTGTTCCCTCAAGGTCCTACTGGAAGTAATCCCTATTGTTTGCTGTATTCGTCTCCCTGTTCCTTCCTAGTTTCTGTGTAGCCTGGTGTCTCTGCATCTAGTTGTCTCTGCGTTCTAGTTCTCTTTATTCTTGTCCCTCACTCTCAGGGTTTCCTTCGCTCCCCTCCTTGCTCCCAGGGCTCCTTCGCCTTGTTCCTCCCTCCTTGCTCCCAGGGCTCCCTCGCCTAGGCCTCCCCTTGCTCCCAGGGCTCCCTCGCCTTGGTCCCTCCTCGTTCTCAGGGTTCCTTTGTTCCTCCTAGCTCCTAGGGCTCCTTTGCCTTGGCCCTTCCTTGCTCCCAGGGTTCCCTCGTTCCTCTCCTTGCTCCCAGGCCTCCCTCGCCTTGGTCCCTCCTCGCCTTCAGGGTTCCCTTGCCCCCCCCCTTGCCCGTAGGGTTTCCCGCTCCCTAGTCTTGGCCCCTTGTCCTCTAGTCTTGGTTTCCCGCTCCCTAGTTTTGGCCCCTTGCCCCCTAATCTCGGTTTCCCGCTCCCTAGTCTTGGCCCCTTGGCCCCTAGTCTCGGGTTCTCACTCCCTAGTTTTGGCCCCTTGGCCACTAGTCTCGGGTTCTCACTCCCTAGTTTTGGCCCCTTGCCCCCTTGCTCCCTAGTCTCCATTTCCCACTTCCTAGTCTTGTCCCCTTGTCCCCTAGTCTCAGTTTCTTGCTCCCTAGTTTTGGCCCCTTGCTCCCTAGTCTCGGCCCCTTGCTCCCTAATCTCAGTTTCTCGCTCCCTAGTCTTGGGCCCTTGCCCCCAAGTCTTGGTTTCTTGCTCCCTAGTCTTGGCCCCTCGCTCCCTTTCCCCTGGTTCCTTACCCCTTGCTCCCCTGCCTTTGGTTCCTTGTTTCCTTGTTTTATACCCCATATCCCTTGTTCCGCTGCCTCCTTGTTCCTTACCCCTGATCCCTCGCTCCCCTGCCTCTAGTTCCTTGAACCCTGCCTCTAGTGCCTTGATCCCTCGCTTCTGGATTCCCTGTCCCTTGACCTCAATGATGAGCCGTAGGCGTTCTTAGACCAGCAGTGCTGGGATCCATGCTAAACACCCTTGCTCCTTGGTATTGGAGAGCGACTGAGAGGTTTCCCCGTGTGTACTAAGGAACATCCCAGATTCCCTACACCCCATCCCCCCCTCCTGTCTACCCACTCTCCCTCCCCTTTCCCTGGCTCCGCCCCTGGAGCCTGACAGCAAGTAGCGATATGCATTAACTTGCTTGATATTATATCTGCCCACCCTCCAATGAAAAACCTGCCGGGAACTTGAAAAAACCAAAACCTGAGACTTATCATAATTTATCACCAATTTATTCTGAAGACAGAAATCAGAGAAACACTGGAGCCCACCTTGGTTTGTGACAGGATTGCTGTGTCATCTGCGTAAAGCAGGGAACCAACTGGGTGCCCTGCCAATTTGGGGGGATGAAATGATGGTGCAGCCAGCAAAGGCACTACTTTGTTAATAAATAAAATAAAAAGGATGGGGGCCAGGACACAGCCCTGCCTAATGCCAGTATAGGTGGGAATGTCTTCAGTAAGGTGTCCGGCCCACCCCTAGTAGTGTATTCGCCTTAAATCTAGACCTGCTCTCACCACTCTAAAATATTCTCTATTGATCAGGCACAGAAGGGAACTACAGGTCACTGAATTAAACAAACACCTGCCAGCTCACTTTAAATTCTGTAGGACCCATGGATATGCAGAATGCACGTTTTCAAGATGCACGTGTGGGTTGTGGGGATGAAATGTATAAATATTTGGGGATGTGCACAACTTTTACACATGCCATGGGTACTTGAAAAAAATGTGCATAGTAGAGTCTGAACAATACACACACACTGGAACAAGTTTTGCTTAGTTCAAAAGTGAGATATAGATTTTTCTCAAAATTATTTTCTCAAAATGAGGAAAAGTTGCCAGAATAATTTTTTTTAAAGGTAGAATTTTATTTATTTATTTAAAATACTTAGAACTTCAGATTTCCCTTTATCCTGCAGAGTTTTGCCCTGACCTGAAAATCAAGAACACCTCTTTGGCAGTTTTCAGACAAACCCACCATTGCATACTTCCAGTGCGTGGGTAAGGGGGACTTTACACAGCATTGGATGGGTGTGCAGTGAACACACACACCACACACTTATGCCCCTGCAAGGAGCAACCAGGAAAAAAACCTCAATGCGGGGGCATGGGTGGGTGATATGTGGGTCACAGGAGCGTTCCTCTATCCATGTAGCCTTCAGATGGGCGCCTGGGTCCATGGGGGATTGGTCGACCTCGATGGGCGCATCCCATCTAAAAATGGCCTTTGATTTAAAAAAGAGATAATATTTTAAATCTTCGTAATTAACTATATAATATGTATTTTTGCATCTACAAAATGAATTTCTGGCACAAAACCATTTCTTTCCAAGCCCCCCACTGCTGACAGCAGTAGCCACTGAGAACCAAGTCCATAATTTGATGGTGAATGGGAGCAAAAATGCTATGACAAAATGGAAGCTACCCTTTCGCAAAGTGTTGTTTTTCCAAAAATATTTTTTCCTATGCCAGAGAGCTGTGGAGTTCTTCTATTTCCTTCCCACAGGCTCAATGCCCGTTCCCCACATTTGAGTGGATAATTGTGTAAGCTGCCTGGGAGGGGATAAGAGAGATAACAGTCAGAGACACCAAAGTATCTCATTTCTTGCTATTCCCTCTCCTGCCGTTTTAATTTCAGAAAATCACAGAGATGGAAAAGGAACATTTAGTTCACTCGCTTAGCGACTGGAGGATTGTTCCCTACCATATAGTCCCAAGCGCTCTCTTCAGGTTTCGGTATATCTCAGACAATAGAAATGAAATGGGAGCAGACTCCAATGGAAAGGAATTGGGAGTCACTTTTAGGTGTGCAATTATTTTTATCTCCACAACACCATGGGGGAGTGTGCGTGCCTTCGTCTTTCTATAGGGCTAACAATAATTTTCCGATGCACGCCTACAAGTTCCACAGGAGAATTGAACTAATACAGTCAAGGAATTTTTCTGGATCAGCTCACGTAGCCCTGTTTTGGTATCACCTGTCGTGTACAATTCCCTGGGCTTAACTCATCGAACTGAGAACCGGCTTCTTAATCACAACATTGCTCTCAAAAGCAATCCAATCCCCACTACTCCCTGCCTGTAATTTCAAGCATGGCTGAATGTCCCACCTGTAGGTACCTGAGAAGGGTATATTAATTAAATTAAAACCCACAGCTGCGCTGGATTTGATATTAAACCAGGAGATGGTTTATCAGAGAAAGGTACTTTTCACCACGGGAGGCAGACAGAAAAAATACTAATCAAACATCAGAGGTGCTTTCTAAGTAACTTGGGTCCAAATGCAATAAAAACTCATTAAGGTCAAAGCAAGATCTGGCTGCACCAACAAATTATCACTTGGGGGGGGGGGCAGGAATGAAAACTACATAAATTCAAAGCCCTGCCAGAGCCTAAGTGAAATTTGCATCAAGAGCAGAACTTTTTCCAGGGTGAAGACTAAATGGCATTGATAATATCCATGATTATACAGGTGGAGGAGGGAATCTCTGTCATGGAGAAACATAGGGTCACACACGTGTAACACGGGACTACATGCAGACTACAAGTCTGGTAAATATGTAATGCAAAAGGTTCCACATGTTTGTAATGTTACAATGGAGAACTGTAAAACCCAAACCAAAGATGTAACACATGACCAACCTACAAGAAATGCAAAGAGATACCAAAAATGCGTCTTTGGGGAACACTTGCCAGACGGAACCCTATGGATATGTAGATGGCTCTTTATGTTTGCCTGGGTCGCGTACATGACATTGCAGGTCTCCCCAAAGGCGGGAACAGAGACAAAGAGGGAGAGAGACTATATAAAGAGGCCAGTGAGTCACCTGGAGAGTTCTCTCCCAGAGCCATCTTGGACATCTACATACGAAAAGCTGCCAGCCAGCAAGACTGAAAAGACATGAGGAGACGGAGATGATTTCGCTCTCTAGCAAATCTAAGTCTGGAGACCCAGTCACTTATGCCAAAGGACTGAGAGAAACGTATGGACCTTGGTAGGGTAAGATGCTAATTTAGGAACTCAACCAGTATAGATCAGGAATGTGTTATGTTTACCTTTGATTTCTAGTAACCACTCTGTATCAACTAGCTTGCTTATGTAATCAATAAACTTACTTCTTATCTTTATGAAGAAGTGTCGGTGTCTAACATTGGAACACAAGTGAGCGACAAGAGTTCTCAAGCTCTTGCGAACCCAGAGAGTAAAGAGTCTGTAAACGGGAAGGATCGGGCCCTTGAGTGACAAAGGATTTGTCCCTGTGGCAGACTTGAATTAGCCAGAGAGAGAAACTAATTCAAGTGGGCTGTGCACAAGGGAAACTGAGTCACTCAAACCCGGTAAAGTGGGGGTTTGGACCTCCAACCCATGACAATCTCCATGCACACCCCTGCCCCCCAATTTGAGGAGGCACCTCAAATTTGTGAGTCCACCCACTCCCAGCCCTGCATGGGTCTGTTTTAGGTGGACCTAGTCCACCCTCTGGAGTTGTGGGGGCAGCCCGCTCTAGGGGGGTGCGCAGAACTCTGTGGTGTTGCTGGAACAACAGCCAGCCAGAAGTGGACCTGCAGTGTAGGCCTGCCAAGATGACAGACAGCAGCTCCACTCCAGGCTGGTGCCCTGGGTTTGGCCGGTCTGCTCTGGTGATGCTGGTGTCCCTGGAGCTGTGGTCCATCTCTTTGCACCCATAGTAACCAGTAGTAACGGAAGGGAAAGGAGGAATGAAAGAGGTTGTCTTGTCTCTCATTGTTGTCTCTGCATCTCCAGGTCTTGATCTAATCCTGGTTCATTGGGCCCTTGCTCCCAGCCCTCCACCCTTGTCTTAGCCCATTTCTTGCTCCTGGTCCCCACTGTGCTCCTTGCCCTTTAGCCCTTGCTTCCTTGGTCATGAGTGTCGTGTCCCCCCTGCCTCTTGTGTTCCCTTCAGGATATCCCCTTCCTTCATTTAGGATCTGAATGATGAGCCAACTCTGTCTGACATCCAGCCTTTTCATAATGAACCTTCCTTGGGAGTGACTAGGTGTCTTTAGACATAATGTCAACGGGTGTCTGAATGTTTGTTTTGACCTTCATATGAACACCAGTTTGGCCGAGGGTTCACCATGTGGCGCTGCTTAGACACACAGCCCATCTTGGGGCAAATCGGTGTTTTGCTCGCCATCTGATTTCAGCACGCAAACACTGCCACCTCGTTACCTTTGTTGTACCTGATAACACGCCATGCGATACCATTAGACACAACATTGGCCACGTGTTCAGCCGGAAAATGCAAATTGTCCTTGTAATGCAATAGTGTTCACATCGCATGTTCAATGGGTGGCCAAATTGGTGTTGGGATTGTTATGGCGCTTACACACAATGACCAAACACGTGCTTAGGGGTTTTAACACCCGATCTTTGTTATGTCTAAAGATGCCTGCTGAGAGGTCTCCCCATACCTTGTTCCTACCCTGTCTCATTTCCCGCCCTGTGGTCTCCCAGCTCTTACCCCATGACAGCCCCTTGCCCTGTTCCTAACCCTCTCTCTGGTTCCCCAGCCTGCTCTGCTGTGTGCTCTGACCCTTACCCCCTGCATGACACAGATTAGCGCAGACTTCAAAGGAACCAACTAAGGATGTAGCCCTGCTGAAGATAGAAGAGTGAAGCAAGACAATCCTGTAATGTGTAAAAAAAAAGTAAACAACAAGGAGGAAGTGGGGAAGTGTTTTTTAGTAGAGGTGTGAAATTCATTTTCGTTATTATGATAACTAAGATGAAACTTTTCCTTTTTCATTATTGTAATGAGAAAATGACAAATAATAATAATGAAAACAAACATTAAAATGTCATGTACACTGGTTGGACTACAAAGGGTAATTTTAGACGTGACGGGCCCGGAGACCCACCACGCTTAATCATGGACCGGGATCCGTTTGGGATCCCAGTCCGTTTCGGTCCTGATGACCGTTTCGGATCCCGGTCAGGAATCAGGCTGGCCATCCTTCAGATGTGCTGGCCTGATTCCTAGTGGGATTGGGGAGGGGCTGCACAGCACGACATGCAACCGCACAGTCCCCCCCTCCCCCCGTGCTCCCCTGGCTGCCCGTCCACCATGAAACGGGTGGGCACGGCAGCCAATCTTGTTCCATGGTTGGGGCCACGATCTGGGCCAGCTGAAGGTAACATAAGTTACTTTCAGCCAATCCCGGATCATGGCCACTGTGATCACAGTTGGGGCCCGATTCCACTACGATTCTGGACCTCAGGGCAGCCGGAGGTCCAGAATTGTGAACAATTTGATTCCCGCCAGTGGTTTACTGTGGTGAACATCTGGCGGGGTGCAAATAGATGTTACGGGACAAACGACCACCACAGGGGATTCACTGTGGTTGATCATGTTCTTGTAACGTCTAATATTACCCATAGATGTTACAGTCAGCCATACTTTTATATGTTAATTGCTTATACAACCAGGACCCTTTATCCAATCCTTCTGAAAGTTAGCATAGATAGTAAACCTGGGGAGGGGTATAATCTTGCCAAGTTTTATCCACATTAGATGGTGGAAAAAACATTACATCCAGGAATGTATATGCAGATTTTTGCAAATAACATAATTCAGCTGCTTTAAAAATCGGATTCCTTTATCCAATGGTCTTAATTTTTTTTCACATAATGCCTTCCATTGTATGTACAATCCCTCCACATTTTATCCAAATATAATGGGGGGGAGGGATTACAGCTGAAAATGTGTTTCCCATTGAGCCCAATGGAAATTGAAAATGAAAGCAAAAACAGAAATGAAGTTTCGATATTTGTGAAAATGAAAGATTTAAATAACGAAAACAAAAAACAAAGTTGAATAACGTCATGAGTCCCTGGCACACACCTCTAGTTTTTAGTTGAGACTGCTGCTGGAGCATTGCGTCCTCTAGGGCTGGATCAACATAGGGACTCTAGAGTCTGCAGCCAGAGCCTTGAATTTTGAAGAGCTCTCTGAAATATCCTACACTCTTTATCTTCCCATCTCCAGGCCTCACTCTTTGGCTGAAGATATCAGCAGGTAACTTGGACAGACCAGGCAAGGGGAAGTGGAGCCAGGCAGAGAGAAACCCCTCTGGCCTCATGGTGACCAGCAGCTGGCAGAGCAGGAGAAGTTACAGTTATTACTTACACTTTACGATTAGGATTTGTTGTGCCATGTGGCAGCCACAGCCTTGGTAAGAAAGAAGACAACACACAACCCCACAAAACAGTGTGCAACCTCATGGAGAAATCCCAGCAAAAGCCATCCACCCCAGGAGATATAACCTCACTAGAACTGGTGAGGTTGCAGCTCGTCTGCATACGCTCCCAGCATCCTCGGCTGTCATCGCTTGAGGACACCACGACTCTCCTGGGGCTGGCCTTCCTGCCACCCCAAGCTCCACCGACCAGCGGGCCAAGGACTGGTGAGGTTGCAGCTCGTCTGCATACGCTCCCAGCATCCTCGGCTGTCATCGCTCGAGGACACCACGACTCTCCTGGGGCTTGGCCTTCCTGCCGCCCCAAGCTCCACCGACCAGCGGGCCGAAAAGCGCGCGCCTAAAGGCGCGCGCCTTACAGGTACTTTTCTCCATTTCTTTTCTACTGTACTTCCCCCTCCTATCTTACTCACTAACATGTCTGCCCTATTTTCTCGCCTTTTCTTTCCCTCCTCTCCTTCTCCTCTTCCTGTCCATCTTTTTCTTCCTCTACTTTTCTCCTCCCAGCTTCTTCCTCCCCCCAACCGATCACCACTCTCTAACCTCCCCCATACATCCTTTGCTCCCTTGGCTACTTTCTCTCATTGCTCCCCTTCCACTCCTGTCTCTAGCCTTCCTCGATGCTCCCCTTCTCCCAATCTTATCCCTATTCCTCCTGTCTCTAGCCTACCACGACGCTCCCCTTCTCCCAATCTTATCCCTATTCCTTGCCTCCCCCCTCATCAACTACCATTTTTCTGCTCCCTCTGGAACTGTCGCTCATCTATCAGTAAAGCTCCCTATATCCATGATCTTTTCCTCTCTCGCTCCCTCCAGCTCCTTGCCCTTACTGAAACTTGGATCACTCCCTCGGACTCTGTCACGCCTGCTACCCTCTCCTGTGGGGGTCTCTCCTTCTCTCACCAACCCCGCCCTGAAGGACGGGGTGGTGGGGTGGGCCTCCTTCTTGCTAAATCCTGTCAGTTCCAACCAATTTCTCCTCCCCCCTCTCTCTCCTTCCATACCTTTGAGGCTCACTCCGTGCGCCTCTACTCCCCCCTCCATCTACGTGTTGCTGTCATCTACCGTCCCCCTGGTCCTCTCTCTTCCTTTCTTTCTGACTTTGAGTCCTGGCTCACTTTCTTCCTCTCTGTTGATATCCCCACTCTCATCCTTGGTGACTTCAACATTCATGTTGATGACCCATCTCAGCCCTCAGTCTCTCGCTTCCTCTCCCTAGCCTCCTCCTTCAACCTCCACCTTTGGACCAACTCCCCCACCCATACTAATGGCCATTCTCTTGATCTTGTCCTCTCTAGAAACTGCTCTGTCGCTGATCTCTCCTTCGATCCTCATCCTATATCAGACCACTTCCTTGCCTCTTTCAACATTTCCCACTGTCCCCCCTCCTCTTCCCCTTCTCTACGCCCCTTCCGTGACCTTCAAGCTATTGATCCCCTGGACTTTGCCTCCTCTCTCTCTCCCCTTCTTCCTACAGTCTTCTCTTCCTCCTCCCCTGACTCCGCTGTCTCTGCTCTCAACGCCTCTCTCTCCTCCACACTTGACTCCCATGCCCCTCTCTCTTCCCGCCCTGCCTTCTCCCACAACCCCCGTCCTTGGCTCACCCCTAGTATCCGCCACCTCCGTTCTTGCACTCGTGCTGCTGAACGACTCTGGCGCAAATCCCATTCTCACGCTGACTTCCTTCACTTCAAATTCTGTCTCTCCACCCTTACTTCTGCTATCTCCCTTGCTAGACAACACTACTATGCCTCCCGCATTGAGTCCTGTTCTCGGGACCCTCGCCGCCTGTTCTCTACCTTTGACTCCCTCCTCAAGCCTCCCTGTCCTCCCCCTCCTTCTTCCCTTTCTGCTCAGGATCTTGCCTCCTTCTTCACCTCCAAGATAGACAAGATCCGCCTCGACATCGCTTCCCACTCCTCTCTTCCCACTCCCACCCCTCTCCCTCCTCCCCCTCCTTCTCTCATGTCCTCCTTCTCCCCTGCCTCCCTTAAGGAAATCTCCTCTCTGCTCTCCTCCTCCAACCCTTCCACTTGCCCCCTTGATCCCATTCCTTCCCGCCTCCTCACCTCCATTACTCCCACTGTCGCCCCTTCCTTCCTGCACATCATCAACCTCTCCCTCTCTACTGGCTCTTTCCCTTCTGCCTTCAAACATGCCACAGTCTCTCCTATTCTCAAAAAGTCCACTCTTGACCCCTCTGACCCTTCTAGCTATCGTCCTGTCTCACTCCTTCCTTTTGCTTCCAAGCTGCTTGAACGTGTTGTCTACTCCCGCTGCCTTGACTTCCTATCCTCCAACTCCTCCCTTGACCCCCTCCAATCTGGCTTCCGCCCCCTTCATTCTACTGAAACTGCTCTCGCTAAGATCACCAACGATCTTCTGGTGGCTAAATCTAAACGTCTCTATTCCATTCTTGTCCTCCTTGATCTCTCTGCTGCCTTCGATACTGTTGACCACTCACTCTTGCTGGATTCCCTTCACTCCCTTGGCTTTTGTGGCTCTGTCCATAACTGGTTCTCCTCCTACCTCTCTGACCGCTCCTTTAATGTGTCTCTCTCCAACTCCGCCTCCTCCTCCTTCCCCCTCTCAGTTGGTGTTCCTCAAGGCTCTGTTCTTGGCCCTCTCCTCTTCTCGATCTATACCTCATCCTTAGGCAAACTCATTGCCTCCCATGGCTTCCAATACCACCTCTATGCTGATGACACTCAACTCTATCTCTCTACTCCCTCTCTCTCTCCCTCTGTTCAAGCTCGTCTCATCAACTGTCTCTCTGACATCTCTACCTGGATGTCTCAACGTCAACTCAAACTCAACATGGCTAAAACTGAACTCCTTATCTTCCCCCCTCATCCTTCCTCTCCTTCCTCACTGTCAATAACTATTGATGGAGTCACCATCCTGCCTGTCCCCCAAGCCCGTAGCCTAGGCTTCATCTTTGACTCAGCCCTTTCTTTTAAACCCTACATTGACTCTGTTGCTAAATCCTGTCGCTTCTCCCTCCATAACATTGCTAAGATTCGCCCTTTTCTCTCTGTCTCGTCTGCCAAAACTCTTGTTCATGCTCTGGTCATCTCTCGCCTCGATTACTGTAACCTCCTTCTCACTGGCCTTCCCCGGTCTCACCTTTCTCCCCTCATCTCTGTCCAAAACTCTGCTGCCAGGGTCATCTACCTCGCCAGTCGCTTCGACCATGTGCAGCCCCTCCTCTCTTCGCTTCACTGGCTTCCCCTTCCTGAACGAATCCTGCACAAGCTCCTAGTCTTCACCTATAAAGCTCTTCACAACCTTGCTCCCCCCTACCTCTCTGCACTTATCGCCCTCCATACTCCAGCCCGTGCACTTCGCTCCTCCTCTGTCCCTTCTCTCACCCTTCCACGCCTTCCCTGCTCCCCTAAGCGCCTTCGTCCCTTCTCACTTGCTGCCCCCCATGCCTGGAACTCCCTCCCTGTCCACATCCGCCTTGCCCCCTCCCTTCATACCTTCAAATCTCTCCTTAAAACTCACCTCTTTCGCTCTGCTCTGTCTGACTCTTTATCCTGCTGAGCCACTATTCCTATACCTACGATCTGTTTACCCTTATCCTTGCCACATGGACCTGCCTGCTGTCATTCTCATCGTAACCAAGCCAAGTACGTGCACTTGAGACCTCGCATCTTCATGAATGTTAGACCCCTTGTCTCTCCCTCTGTTCCCCTTCCTATGTCTCTCCCCCAGCTCCTGTCGCTCAGATTGTAAGCCCTAGGGGCAGGGACCGTGTCTATTTTATTACTTTGTAAAGTGCCATGTACACTGCTGGCGCTATATAAATGTTTGTTAATAATAATATAATTATTATAACACCCACAAGAAAGAAACCAGACATTCAGACACCCCGAGGAGCACCCACTTATTTATTAAAAAGACATGGCATGGCATTGGTGTGGTGTGGTGCTGGTAACTTGAACAGGTCTGGCCATGGGAGCCATGCAGAGAGGTGGCTTCATGGTGTCAACCAAGCAATGCTAACAGCAGTGGCACATACTTTTTTTTTTTAAAAAGGCATGGCATTGGTACTGTGGCACTGGTAACTTGAACAGCCCAGGCAAAGGGAACTGGAGCCAGGTAGAGAGGTCCCTCTGCCTCATGGTGCTGCTAACCAAGCAGCAGGCAGCCGCAATGTGGCATTGGCACCCAATTAATAATTTATTATTAATTATTATTATTAAAAAATATGGTATGGTAGAAAACGTAACCTCCACCCCACAGTATCGGCTCTATGGACAGGACAAGTCAGGACAGGACAGGTCAAGCCATGCCATGCCATGCTAGGCCAGGCCAGGCACCCCTCCCCTCAGCCATTTACTTACAGATCAGCATTGTAGCACACAGTCAAATGCACCAAAGAGAATGGAAACCTTTACTTTTCCCTGAAAACCAATCAAAACTTGCCATCTTGCTTGGCCAGCCAATCAAAACTTTCCATCTGGATTACCATCACTCACCTGTCGCCTCCCATATCCCCCTTCTACCAAATTCTGCAGGGAATTGTATCAGGATCAGTCGACCCGGCTGATTCTGTCGACTGCCTTTGATACCGTGCACCACGAGATGTCGGTGACTCGCTTGTGGGACCATGCCAAGGGGGTGGGGATTGTTCTTGAATGGTTCTTCTCCTTCCCAGCTGCAAGAACTCAGCGGGTGGTACTCGGGGACCATTTTTCGTCTTCCCGAGACCTCTCGTGTGGAGTCCCGCAGGGTTCTATTCTGTCCCCTCTCCTGTCCAACGTGTATATGCAGCCACTGGGTGAGGTCATGAGGAGATTCAGTGTCATCAATATGCTGATGACACTCAATTCTACCTCTCATTTTCATCCAACCCAGATCCAGGAGTCTCGGTGCTCACTCGGTGTCGGGGGACTGGATGAGACCAAGCTGTCTGAAGCTGAATCATGACAAGATGGAGGTGATGTTAATGAGTAAGGCAGTGGGAGTGGCATCCTCTGTCATTGATGGGGTTTGCCCCCCTCTGGCCCCCCAGGTTTGTAATCTGGGAGTGCTCCTCGATTCCCAGCTTTGCCTGGAACTCCAGGTGAGGGTTGTGGCGAGGAGCACATTTTGCCAATTACATCTGGTGTGGCTGTGGCAGCGTCGGCAGTTTGTCTCAGACTCCGACATGGCCACTATCATCCATACTTTTATCACCTCCAGACTAGACTACTGTAACGCGCTCTAGGTGGGGTTACCCATGGTGACCGGTTCGGAGACTACAGCTGGTGCAGAATGCGGCAGCCCGCCTCCTAACGGGGACGGGTCTCTGTGAGCACATTTCATCAGTGCTTCGAGCTCTGCACTGACTGTCCGTAGACTTCTGGGCCCAATTCAAGATGTTGGTGCTGACCTATAAAGCCCTATATAGCCTGGCCCCCACCTATCTGCGAGACTGCCTCCCCCTCCCCCCCAGGCTTCTGGATCAACCCCTGCAGTCTGCCAGGAGTACCTTTCTCAAAGTCCCCCGAATGGCTCGGGGGGCGACAACGGAGGGGGCATTCTCGGTGGCCGCACCTCAGCTGTGGAACTCCCTTCCAGGGGAGGCCCAGGTGGCCCTGGATTTCCCCTCCTTTCACTGACAATATAAGACCGAGCTGTTCTGGCAGACTTTTCATATGGGAGATGGACAGGGTGGAGGGAGATTCATTTGTTTATTTTTTTATAATTGGATTGTATTGTTTTATGTTTATATATATATATATATAATATTTATACTGTATTTTTATCTTTTGTATTTGTTAGCCTCCCAAGCTGCTTCGGCAGGAGGGGTGGGGTAAAAATTTGTAAAATAAATAAAATAAATGAATATGGCACTCATTTTCATTTCCAGAAGCTCAGCTCCAGCCACACTGGTAGCAGCTTCTGAAGAACGGCCTTGGTCTTTGGAACTTCAGAACTCGGACTTTCCAAACCGAAGAGCAGAATCTTCGGCGATTTCCAACGTTTTCCGAAGACTGAGTTTCAGCACTAGTAATAACACTCTCAGAAGCAAGATCTGGCTTAGAACTTGGAAAAGGGCCGTTGGAAGAGAAAGGAGAAGGAAGCCAGACATAGAGGAGGGTGCTGAGGAAATGACAAGGCTGGTGTCCAAGATTAAGCCTGGAAGCTGTACCACCCAGCCTGTGGGAGATTGTTGCAAATGGAGAATAGAGGGAACAAGGACTGGAATCTCAAAGGCTGGGAAGGATGTTGCAGAGGAATTAAAGTTACCTGAGTCTGCTGAGGTATAAAGCCAGGGACTGAAGAACCAACACATAAAACTGTAACCACCCCAAAGACACCAAGAGACTTTGCTACCGTGCCTGAAAGTGATTTAAGTATCACTGTCATGATGCCAGATGGAGGCGAGAGCCTGATGTTATGTGGAAGTTAATAATTAAAAGATGCTTCCCCTCTGGTTTTACTACCTCTGTGGTAATAGCCTCTTTGGGGAGCAAGAGGGATCCTTTAAACTGGGGTGGGTGGGAGCTAGAGAAGGGAAGGGCCGCTGTCTCACCACACAGGTTGGTTCAGGTACTGGGAATTTGATGGATAGACCTGTTTTGGTGGGTACTTGTTTCATCTCTAGTTGGAATACAACTCCAAAAATAAAAATCACTGAAGAGGAAATGGGTCTAGTACTAAACAGATTACATATCTGGGCTAGAAAGCACAATTCTAGTTATTTGAAAACTCGTCCTACAGAATAATCTAGAATGATTTAAGGCCTATTCAAATATCTACGGATTTATTCTCACGTCATGGCATTGAAACTTGTCCTGGTGACATCCATGTTGCTGCAAAAATTATGTAATTTGAAGACCCGATACTTTTATGATCAGAATGTCTGGTAACAGAATTTACTGCGCTGGTGAGTCTTCATCAATGTCTTTGGGCCTGGAGCTGAACTCTGGTGCAGTTTTGGAGATTCTGCCATAGTTACCAAACACAATGCCCTGCATGCGATGCCACGCCCCTCCCATGTGACGCAAGCAGAACAGGACCATTGTGCACATATGCTATCATGAAACTGGTCCTGTGGTCATTTATTTAGGGGGACGTACAACATGTCTGAACATTTCCTGGTACTGAGGAGATTGTAATATAGACAGGACCAGCTCCTGGTATTTGGCCACCATGAGCTAACTATTTTTGCTGTCTCTCCCCGCAAACTGGGGGTTTAGACTGCAGGAGGTGGAGGTTCTCCTCTCTGCTCATCAGCTGTTGGCTGAGAAGCAGGAGACCTGGACTTTGACTTGCACTCTGGGTCAGGCTGAGCACAGGAGACTTGGGGGTGGCTTCCAGGGTAGAGGGAGGAATCCTGAGTCTGTGCCACTCTTGTAGTATCTCCCAGGGCATAAAGGTTGTGCCGACAAGGGCTTAAACGAGAATCAATTTTGTTCTCATGAGATCTTGCAGAATTTCAGCTGGAACCAAGATCTCAGTCCCACTGCGAAAATTCACATAAGATACCTTATAAAAAAATAAAATAAAGATGATTTTTTTAAAAATCACTTGCACATACACAAATGACCACCAGGGCCATTCTGCTGGCAGTGTCGTCACCATTTTGTAAAAAGGGCAGCTATTCTGCACATAGACAGGAGAAAAGGAGTGGAGGAGAGAAGGAGCAGAGCCAAGCAGAGCAGACACGCCAACCTGGAAAGACAGCTGGGCGAGTCAACCAGGGTTTGGACCCAGGGGAGGGTTGTTTGTGAGATTTTCACTTTTCTCAATGAGAATACTGGTATTCGAGGCGGGCCATGACTCAGATGGTAGAGCACATACTTTGCATGTATAAAGGTCCCAAGTTCAAACGCCGGCATCTCCAATTCAGAATCTCTGGTATCACGCCTGGGTGAGGCCTGTGCCGGGGATCCTGGTGAGCTGGATTTGAAACCCTGCTGCCGCGTCAGGTTGAGACAATACTGGCTAAGATGAACCATTGGTCTGACTCGGTTAGGTAGCTCCTTATAACCTAAATCCAGGCAATGCTTGGCTTGTTTTCATTTGCAAGAATGAGTCAGGAACCCCAATTCTTGTGGAGAAAAGTGAGAATGTGAGAATCGACTTCAGTGCAGACCTCTCAGTGCGACCTTCCAGCAGCCACCTGACCCTGGCTATAAATTAAATGTAGCATGCAGAGGAGAAGCTGCGGAGAAGGGCTGTGCTAACAGTGCTTGTATGCTGATGTATGTGCTGATACTGCTGCCGTCAGCTTTAAAGGACATCTCAGCGGTGTTTTCTGATCTGGATTGCACACTTTACCAGGACACAGAATTAACAAATACAGATGAGGACCGGTAGCATAGGAGTGTACGGGGGGTGTGCTGCACACGTATGTAGTAACCAGAGCTGAGGCTACTCGGAGGAGGTGGCTTTATTGAGGCTCTATGACTCCCAGGAGAGCTTCATGAGCTAGGCTACGGGGGAGAATCCACAGTTTCAGAAATGAGCAATGCAAAAACCTGTGCTCAGCCAAATTAACGTATCTACCACCTACCCACCGCCTGAGTTTCTGCCAATGCCATGACAACTGACTGATGAAATGAATACCTGCAAAACCAGGTATCCATGTGGCATTCAACTCAACCTGGTAACATGAGGTACTAATCAGAAGCCGACAAGTGTCCAATTCACTGGTTTTTATGCAGATTTTCTTCTGGTACCAATAGTTTGACTTTCCATCCCAAGTCTTGTGTACCAATTTACCGTTTTACCAAATCGATGCTGATAGACAAAAGAGTAAATTGCTAACTCAGTCATGGTAATAACAACCAGTAATTTCGGGTAATCGGTTTCCCCATTCAGTACTCGGGTGTCAATCGAGCACCCAATAAGCTACTCGAGAAGGAGGATATCACCCATGAGTAGCAAATGTGCTGCCCATTTCAGCTCTAACATAAATACATAAGAACCTAAGTAGTGCCATATTGGGTCAGACCAATGTCCATGAAGCCCAGCATCCTGTCCTCCGACAGTGGCCAATCTTTTTCTTTTGGGAGAAGTATCCAACAGGTAACAATGGGCAAGCCATTCCCTGTTGCTTCAGCCCCCAACAGTAAGAGGTTACATTCCCAAAACCTACTTGACCAATAGCCATCAATGGACCTATCCTCCAAGAACTTATCAAATGATCACTTTACAATGGTCACTTTCTTAATCTAGCTGTCTGACACCTTATGAAGTAGAGGCAGGCTTTCTTAGGTTGCATATGATCTCAACTCAGAGACTCAACATGATTAAGAAGGGAAAAATTTGAAGAATCATTTGTTCAAATTACAGAATAGTTATCTTTTTTCCCCTCTTGCATATTGCATTTTTAAATTGTTTTTAAAAGTGTTATTGTTTTATTGATTTTGTTGTTTGCCATCCCGGGCTGCCCTTTGGACAGGAGGGGCGGGATATAAATAAATAAATAAATAAATAAATAAAAATAATTGATCACTCTGCAGCAGTGTGCTAAAGATGCTGTGACCTTGCATGATATTTTCATTCAAAATGTATTAAGCTTAACATCAATGTATTGAGAACATCTAGGTTCAAACTAAAACAGATTCCCTTAGAGTTGATGAGAAACAACATCATCAGAAAATCACAAGTTGAGAAGGTTACACCAAGAACCATAGAAGCCCATCCCCGTTGGTCAAGGCTAAGCATCATCTACCTATAGTTCCACATAGTGATGCATATCAAGTCTTTTTTAAACAACAACAACAAAAAATCAAAACTGAAAATGACTTGAAATTTTCACCAAAATTTCACTTCCACCCAAAAAAAGATTTATTTATTTATTTATTTAATAAATTTATATCCCGCCCCTCCTGCTCTGCAGCCCAGGGCAGTTTAAAACAATAAAATACAATAAAAACAGATTTAAAACACTCAATACTATAATATTACCATATAAAAATATTAAAACAAGGCTAGTTACAGTAAATAAAGAAATAATAAGTTAGGTGGGGGAGCTAAAAAACCCTCACCCCACCCTCCCCAAAGGCCTGGGCAAACAGCCAGGTTTTACAACTTCGCTGGAATGTCAACAGGCTTGGGGCCAGGCGAGCTTCCTCCGGAAGGGAGTTCCAAAGGTGCGGCGCGGCCACCGAGAATGCCCTCTCCATTGTGGCCCCTCGCTTAACATGGGGGACCTCCAAGAAGGCACCCCTGGCAGACCACAGGAGCCGCTCTGGGGCGCGGAGGGCAAGGCGGTGCCTGAGGTATGAAGGGCCCAGACCTTATAGGGATTTATAGATCAACACCAAAACCTTGAACCTGGCTCGGCACGCTGTCGGCAACCAGTGCAGAGCTCGGAGCACAGTTGTAATATGCTCCCGACGGCCCGTCCCCGTAAGTAGACGAGTCGCCGCATTCTGCACTAGCTCCAGCCTCCGGACCAGGCACAAGGGAAGCCCCACGTAGAGCGCGTTACAGTAGTCTAGCCTCGAGGTGACGAAGGCCAGGGAGGCCAGGTCCGGGCCGGAGACGAACGGACGCAGTCTACGCACCAGATATAGTTGGCGGAAGGCAGCCTTAGCAACCGCCTCCGCCTGCCGCTCCAGGCGAAGATCTGCATCCAGTATCACCCCCAGACTCCAAACCTGATGAGCTATAGGAGGGCGAACCCCCCCAACCAGGGGGGCCACTACCTCCCTCGCTCTCCCCACCAACATCACCTCCGTCTTATCGGGGTTGAGTTTCAGTCTGTCAGCTGCATCCATTCCGCCACGGCCTCCAAACACAGGGATAACAACGAGACAGCAGGGTCTGGGTCAGTTGAAAAGGAGAGGTACAGCTGAGTATCATCAGCATACTGGTGACACCGCACCCCGAACCCTCTCACAACCTCCCCCAAGGGCTGCATATATACGTTAAATAATAATGGAGACAGAATAGAAAGTTGAAATCTTAAAACTCAAAATGACAAAATTTGGAATCCAAAAAGTCTCAGTTTTAGGATTCTATTTTGTCAGGATTTTTAAAAAAACATGTTAAGTGTCCGCAAAAAAATTCAAACATTGATAACTACAAGTCCTAGGCTCTCTCCAGGCACTTGACTTTGCTCCACATGCCATTTCACATACTTCCCTATGCATCTGTGCACCCAGCTCTTTTGCACAGAGAAGAATATACATTTTTATAGGGTGGGGGGAATTAACTCATTTCATAAGGATCCCCATGTCAACTCAAATGCATGTCATTTATATTGCAGATAAAGAAACCCATTAGGATGATTTGGTGCTTTTTGTTGCTGTCATGAATGCCAAAATAATAAGCCTATGTTTAGCAACAAGCCATTCGGGACCATCGGGAGGCATCCGTTGTAATTACATGACTCTCAATTAATTTCCAACAGTAACTGTCAAAACAAAAATGCTCAGAGTCAACCCTGCTTCCCCTGCCCCTCGTAATCCTGATTTAAAAGCATCAATTGCCTGAATCATTGTTTTTTAAAGTTCCATTCCCTTCCCCTCTCTTGTTTGTAGATGATAAAGTTAGGGAATGAAAATAATATTCTGAGTGGCAGTGGGTGGTACCCCACAAGCCCAAGCTCAGGGAGCAAGGAACTCCCACATCATTTATTGATGTTCCTCTGTTTTTGCCCTTAACACAGAATAAGTGGGAGATTATAAAATGCAAAAATGGCAATGACACATCACACTCTGTCACCGTATTTGTGCTTTGCAAAATATTACAGCATTTTTTAATCAGAGCTACCCCAATAGCCCCCCAGAGAAGACAGCATTATGATGACTACTCCGGACGCTCACATAGCCCAGGCCATGACACCCAGTAATTCCATCGTCAGTCACAGTAAATTGTGGTAGAACTAGAGATGAGTCGAAAGAGATGTTCATTGTTGACATAAAGACTCCAAGAGGTAGAGAATCTAGTCAATCACATTCCTTGGTTATTCTGTTCCAGAGGTTAATTGCCCACACTGTAACTCTGATGTAGGGATTTAACAAGTATGAGATCAAACAGGAATTCCTGGCAAAATTGAAGTACCTATTCTTGGCCAATTGAAGAACCAAATGGTGCCCATCAACTTCCTGATCAATTATTTGTTTCCTGATTTACCACTAAAGCTTACTGGTTCCCCAAGTTTCTGTGCATTATTATTTGCCGGTTTTTCGTCGGTTTCAGTCCCTAACATAATACTGTCATTTCCGTCTGCATTCATTATCTATGGGCAGGAATGAGTCTCTCCTGCCTTTCGTTGATGATGTTACTCAGGTTTGGTATTTTTCTGTGAACGGATAGAATCCCAGAAGTAAAAAGGAAACTTGGGAATGTTTTCAAATCAGTAACTTGGAAAGCCAATAACGGTATCTGTGTGGTGGTAAACAGAAAGCTGATAAATGACTATGGTTTTACCAGGTATTTAAGGAAGTTGAGTACTCATATCGCTAATCAGAAAACAGTCAAGAATCCAATACCAGTCTCCAAAATTGAGGGATTATTTCTGGGTAGCAATTTAGCTTTCAGTCTTACTCCGACATCACTGCTGAAATTCCCACCATGTGGATAGTCAGTGACCGATACTGCATCTCATCTCACTATGACCCATTTAGCGCTGCTGTGCTAAATTACAGAGCCAATTAACTGGTTTGAGAAGTGAGAGGTGTTTGGAAAACAAACTGCTGTTCCCTTCAGGAGAAGGCCTGCATTCCAGACTATCTTATTTAAAAGCAGTTTGCATCCCCAATTTCAGGACTTAATAGTTGCCAAGGGATACCGGAGACTCAATAGCTTTCTCCTGTGGTCCTCCAAGTTCTACTAAATATTCTGTTTCCCATATGATATGCCAGTTCCTTTCATGACATAAGAACTTCTGTAAGGACCACCAGTATAAAGGTAAGACCAATAGTCTAGTCCACCTACTATCCAACCTCTGATATCAGCTAGTTCCAGATCCTTCAGAGGAACCATATAAGAAGCTGTTGAAAATTTTGGAAAGAACTGTCCTCTCTCCCAGTTCACTCCCCAGTGGCATCCCTTGCCGCTCTAGCGGAGCTGGCCTCGGAGGTGGTGTTGGGCTCCCCCAGGACTTTGGTTCTGGGGGACTTCAACGTCCACGCCGATGCCGGCCTTGTTGGGGCGGAGCGGGAGTTCATGGCCGCCATGGCAACTATGAACTTGTCCCAGGAGGTGATCTGCCCGACCCACGTGGGGGGACATACCCTCGACCTGATCTTCGGCTCTGGCCTTGAGGCGGGGGGTCCGGTTGTGGGGGAGGTGACAGCGGTGCCCTTGTCGTGGACGGACCATTACCTCCTTCAGGCCGGTCTTTTAGCGCGCCCCCTCCAGAAGGGGAAGGGACCAGTTAGGATGGTCCGCCCTCGGAGGCTGATGGAACCCCAGCGGTTCCAGGAGGTCCTGAGGGAGCTTACCCTGGATGTGGACGGTCATTCTGTGGATGAGCTGGTCCGGCATTGGAACATCTTGCTGGAGGAGGCCATTGACAGGGTGGCTCCGAGGCGCCTTCTGCCTCGGTCTCGTCACCGCAGGACCCCTTGGTTTACTGAGGGGCTGCGGTGTATGAAGCGTGTGGGCAGGAGGCTAGAGCGACGCTGGCGTCGGACTCGGTCTGTCTCCGATCGTCTTCTCCATAGGGCCCATTTGCGGTCCTATGTGGAGGCTGTGAGGACGGCGAGGAAGGAATTCCTCGCCGTCCTCATAGCGTCTGCGAAGTCGCGTCCAGCGGAGCTGTTTCGGGTGGTGCGGGGGCTGGTTAGTCCGGCCTCCCTCCGCCTGGATGGGGACTTGTCCCGGGCCCGCTGTGAGGAGTTTGTCATCTACTTCGCAGACAAGATCGCTCGGATTCAGGCCGATTTCGACGCTGGGTTGATAGCAGTAGGGGAAGAGCGCGGGGGGGCGGAGGGTCCGTCTGGTCCATCTTTATGGGGTGAGTTTCAGGAAGTGACGCCAGCCGATGTGGTGGATGTCCTGGGGTCTGTGAGGGCCACGTGTTGTCAACTAGATCCATGCCCGTCCTGGTTAATAAAAGCTTCCGGGGAGACGTTGGGGACGGTGCTGGCGAGGGTGGTGAATGCGTCCCTTCGGCAGGGGAGGTTGTCGCCTTGCTTAAAAGAGGCTGTGGTGCGCCCCCTGCTGAAAAAACCATCGTTGGACGTAGACGCGCTCGCCAGCTACCGACCTGTCTCTAACCTTCCCTTTTTAGGGAAGGTTATTGAGCGGGCAGTGGCGCTCCAGCTCCAGGGTCATCTAGATAATATCGGGCTCCTTGACCCTTTTCAATCTGGGTTCCGCCCCGGCTATGGCACCGAGACGGCGTTGGTGGCCTTGGTGGACGACCTCCGCCGGGAGATGGATGCGGGATGTTCGACATTTCTCATCCTGCTCGATCTCTCGGCCGCTTTTGACACCGTGGACCATGGGCTGCTGTTGAGACGACTGCGTGACCGGGGGGGTCTGGACGGGACTGTTCTTGAATGGTTCCGTTCATTCCTCTCGGGGAGGAGCCAGCGGGTGGTGTTGGGGGAGGAAACATCGAGCCCCCGCGCCTTACCGTGTGGCGTTCCGCAGGGATCGATCTTGTCTCCATTATTATTTAACATCTATATGCAGCCCTTGGGGGAGGTCGTGAGAGGGTTCGGGGTGCGATGTCACCAGTATGCTGATGATACTCAGCTGTACCTCTCGTTTTCTACCGACCCAGACCCTGCTGTCTCGGTGCTATCCCAATGTTTGGAGGCCGTGGCGGATTGGATGCGGCGGAGCAGACTGAAGCTCAACCCAGATAAGACGGAGGTGATGGTGGTGGGGAGGGCGAAGGGGGTGGTGGCCCCCCTGATTGGGGGGGTTTGCCCCCCTGTAGCTCAGCAGGTCCGGAGTCTGGGGGTCATATTGGACGCAGACCTGCGGCTGGAGCGGCAGGTGGAGGCAGTCGCTAAGGCTGCCTTCCGCCAGCTTTATCTGGTACGTAGGCTGCGTCCGTATGTCTCTGGCCCGGACCTGGCCTCCCTCATCCATGCCTTCGTCACCTCGCGGCTCGACTACTGCAACGCGCTCTACGTGGGGCTTCCCTTGTTCTTGGCCCGGAGGCTGCAGCTGGTGCAGAATGCGGCGGCCCGTCTTCTTACGGGGACGGGTCGCCGGGAGCACATTACACCGGTGCTCCGAGCGCTGCACTGGCTGCCGATAGTGTGCCGGGCCAAGTTCAAGGTCCTAGTAATGATCTATAAAGCCCTATACGGCCTTGGCCCCTCTTACCTTAGGGACCGCCTCGCCCTTCGCGCCCCGGAACGACTCCTGCGGTCTGCCGGGGGTGCCCTCCTGGAGGTCCCCCGTGTTAAGCGGGGGGCCACGATGGAGCGGGCATTCTCGGTGGTAGGGCCGCGGCTGTGGAACTCCCTTCCGGAGGAAGCTCGCCTGGCCCCAAGCCTTTTAACATTTCGGCGGAACTGTAAGACCTGGCTGTTTGCCCAGGCCTTTGGGAGGGAGGGTGGGGAGGGAGGATTTTAGTCCCCTACCCATTTGTTTTACCTGTCTAGCCCTGTTTTAATATTTAATATTTAATATTTGATTGTTTTAAATGAATTTTATTGTATTTTATTGTTTTATTGCTGGAAGCCGCCCCGAGCTACGTTGCAGGAGGGGCGGGGTATAAATTTGTAAAATAAAATAAATAAATAAATCTTCCAGCAATCATAGGTTTCAAGGAGAGCTGAAATGGATACCTGACTTGGCACCTGTAGGTAATAGGGATGGAGGAATTTTTATTGATGGACCTTATGGAAATTAAGCTACCAATAGCCAGAGTAAAATGAAAAACAGATGGATGCCGGGTAAAGAACCATCCTTTTTGCTAATATGAACTCTAGCCTGCTAGACATACAATTTCTAGGTTAGCTTGTGTTTTATGTCTCAAGGCATGGTCTGAGAAGTAGTTTCACACTGTACCTTCCCATGATAAATAAAAAATAATGGCCTTGCAGCTGTGTTGGGCTAATTGGATTGTTTAAACTTCTTATATAATAAACAGGTTAGCTATATTGTTATAAGAATATACTTGCTAACTATGTAAACAATTGCTGTAACCTTTTACTTTGTATGACGTTATTTTAATTAACACTCTGTATCTATCTGCTTGATACCTATGTAATTGGCAATCCAGCAGACCAGCCTGAAAACTTGCATGTTTTCAGGTCTGCTTTATTTTTTTGCGCTTTAAAATCAATAAAGAACTCTAACAGACTTTACCAACAGCTTTGCGTGAGTATGGAATTTTCCTCTACATAGGGATGGGCGAACGCAGTTCGGAAGTTTGGATCGAACTCAGTCTGTTCAGTCGACCGAACCAAACTTCTGAACCGAACTCGAATTTCGAACCAACCGAACCGAATTTCTGAACTCAAATTTCAAAATGAACTGAAACTAACCAAATTTCCTAACTCTGTTCTGTTCACCCATCCCTAGTAGGTAACACCTGCATTTTTGGCTCTTTTTACACAGATGCCACCGTGGACCCAATGGGCCCACACAAAGGGGAACACCAGAGGGAAGGAGAACACAGAGACCAGGGGGGAACAATGCAGACAACACTTTAATAAAAAGCAACAGGATCAAGTAAATGGACATAGAAACAGAGTGGCTACAGGGTGTTGGGGGGATCCGCACCCTCAGTAGGACCGGCAACCCCAGATTGTGCCTGCTAGGGCACAAACCAACTGGTGCCCCCACCGCTGCAGGACAAGTAGGACCAGCTGGATCACCTCCTCCTGCTCCTATGGGAGCGCACCATAAGGGCAGGCCACAACATCCAAGGAATCCAAACAAAAGGGGGGTGGAAGGGGAAGACACACAGAGAAGTAACTCTCAGATCTCCTGGTACACCCGCACCCCAGTACGAAGCTCCTACATCACCCACTGGAGCTGGCCAGCCATCTCCCCCAGCTGCAACACGGTCAGGAACACAAGCACAGCAGCTAGAAGGGAAGTGGGGACGGGGATCGGGCCCCGACATGAGGAGCAGGTAGGTCTCCACCCAAAAGTACAAAACACCGCACCCTGGTCCCCCAAGGAACCCCCTAGTCAGTGACAGGAGAGGAAAGCACCCCAGAAGTGGCCCCCATGGGAGCCCAAAGGGAGACAAATCACACCCATCAAGCTGCCCAGACTCACGGTCAGGAGTCCTGCCATTGGCCTCCTCCATGGCTGCAAGAGTAGGAATGGAGGACCAATAGGGGGAATTAGCCACAACGCACCACAGGGTTGGAACCGGAGCGAGGCCAGGGCAACATAAAGGGACAGTAGCACACGGAAATGCAAGGACCATGCCCTAGGGCGTGGGGGGAGGCAAAACCACCCAAGACCAGGGCGTGGGGGAGGGAGGCAAGCAGGGACAGAGCCCCATGGCAGGAGGCAAGGGGACGATGACAGTGAGCACCCTTAGCCATGCACAAGCACACCATTCCAAAACATGGCCCACTCAGTTCACAGCTGCAGTGGGACCCATTGCACCCTTGAAACATGCTATGCGACTCATAGAGCCAAGGGAACACTGCTAAAAAGGAGGAACACCAGGGTGGTAAATGAGAACCACCTGGGTGGGCAGACAGGCAGCGGGGCCTGAGCATGGGAAGGCAGACTGACAGGATTTTATCGTTGCCACCTAGGCAGGTGGGCAGACAGGCAGCGGGGCCTGAGCATGGAAAGGCAGACTGACAGGATTTGATCGTTGCCACCTAGGCGGGTGGGCAGACAGGCAGCGTGGCCTGAGCATGGGAAGGCAGACTGCAGCAGGGTTTGATCGTTGCCACCTAGGCNGGGTGGGCAGACAGGCAGCGTGGCCTGAGCATGGGAAGGCAGACTGCAGCAGGGTTTGATCGTTGCCACCTAGGCGGGTGGGCAGACAGGCAGCGGGGCCTGAGCATGGGAAGGCAGACTGAGGCAGGGTTTGATCGTGACCACCTGGGTGGGTGGGCAGACAGGCAGCATGGCCTGAGCATGGGAAGGCAGACTGAGGCAGGGTTTGATCGTGGCCACCTGGGCAGGCGGGTAGACAGGTAGCGTGGCATGAGCAGAAGGCACACTGAGGCAGGCTTTGATCTTGGCAACCTGGGCGGGACGGCAGACAGGCAACATTGCATGAGAGGCAGCAGGGAAGGCAGGCTGGGACCTTGGCAAGGCAAGAAACAAAGAGGGCTGGTGCTGCAAAATTCAATCATGTGTGGTTTTTACTAACAATACCCAGCATAGATGACTGGACAACGCTCAGCATGAATGACTGGATCATGCACATAACACATCATTCAAATATGTAACAGCAAGAAATACCCGATATGGCATAAAACAACATAATCAGCACAGCGATTGCATTAGATGAGAAGCAAACATATAATACCATGGATGACGGAATCGCAAATCCTGGCATACAGTGGGAAGCAAACATGTAACACCATAAAATGGCTGGTGGAAAAGCGAAGTTGCAGTCCATGGGTTACATCAATCCTGATGTGAAACTGGCCTTCAAACGCGTTTCAGGGACCTGCCCCTTCTTCAGTGAACTGAGTGTTACATCAATTGACAGGAAAAAATGCTTTCACAAAATATAGATGCAGTACAATGGAGTTGGCTGCGAGCCTCTCACACTTCCTTCCTGATGAAGGAGGCCTGGAGTGTCCTCCCAAGGGGCTGCCCAATTGTTCCTCAGGTGTGGCAATTTCGGTGAAATGAAAGAAACCGCTTCGAGACCCAAAAGCCACATGGCTGGTGGGGGGGCTGTTCTAATGCCACTCGGATCCAATGGATCCCAATTGCAAGTGGGTGCTGACATCTGTTATTCTGCTCATGTACCTCTAGCTGCTCATATTGCCCAGTAGTGGGGTCCCTTCATCCGTGTAGAAAAGGGGGAGAAAGCTGGATAAGCTTCTTCAATCCCAATCACAAACTAGAGCAGGAGAGAACAGAACATGTGGTCATGGAAGAAATTATCAGCCCATGGAAATGCCAGACCCTCTAAGCAGAAAACCCATAGTCATAAAGTAAAACTCACCACTAAAACGATGTTTGCGGGTCTGTTTGAGAGGCTGCTGTTGGGACTGTCAGTGTGAAGGCTTGGAACAGCAACTACACATCACTGGTTGCGCCTTATTTTATATGGAAAAAACCTGTTGCTGGGCTGATCTCCTACAACTGGGGAGATTCGCCAAGGCATGAACCCTGCTGTGGAAACGTGCTTTTCCAACTACTCTGAACCCATTTAGGTGATGAAGGCACCAAAAACCCAAACACACCATGACCGGTGAGCCTAAAATGCTAAAGATAAACTGACCAATGGCTGCTATCGTTGAGACCGCGTGGATGAAGAGTCCCAAATCTGAAAATCCAATAAACCTCCCTCCTTTGGAGTAATCCTGGGTTGTGCTCGCCCCTTTGCACAACTGCTATGTTAAATCCCCAACTCTGTGCTGTGAACCCAAGAAATGGGATACTACTGGTTATTAGATAATACTTATCCAGCTTTCTTCCCCTTTTCTACATGGATGAAGGGACCCCACTCCTGGGCAATATGAGCAGCTAGAGGCTCGTGAGCAGAATACCATATGTCAGCACCCACTTCCAATTGGGATCCATTGGATTCGAGTGACATTAGAACAGGTCCCCCAGCAGTGTGGCTTTTGGGTCTCCAAGCAGTGGCAGCTGGTGGGTTTTGAGCTTGGTGGGGCCGGCGCAACCTTATTCCTGGCAGAGTTCTAGGGTGGGGCTTGTCCATTGTAGGCCGAGCTTGTACTAACTAGTGCAAGTGTCTGCAAAATTATTCCCAAACCTGATCAAATATTTCACATATACAAAACCTCAGGGCCACAACAAAACAGCTGCAACGTGCATTTCCAAGTAAAGTTGAATGGCCGATTAATATTGCTATTGCACTGTACAGGAATCCCCTCCCCACCCCACCCAAAGAAGAAACCTGGAAAAAAGTTGCATTAAAAAAGAATGACAGCCACCAGATTTTCTACCCCTGTTCCCCACCAGCCACCCCCAAGAGACTGGGAACAGAAGCTCTTTTTGGCACAGGTCATAGAAAGATGGCACATTTGTTGGCACTGTCCACAATGGTCCAAGCAAGGCAACAAAATACACAGCATTATTATAATGAATAATTAAAAACAAACACCACAGGCCAGCTGGAAATACCAAAGACCTTGTGTCCCCCCTCCCCCCAAACAGGGTGCCTTCTTAGGTAACATATTAACAGCAATAGTAATAGTGAGCTATTATAATAGTGATTCACTCAGAATGGATCCAAAGAAGTCCATCCAAAAACAGCATCCTATCTACACTGTATCCCCTCCAGCCAATGGCTGTCCAAACAAACAGGCACTTTTTTAAGTCTGAGGAATTGGGACTTTTTGGGTTCCATCCAGCCCCTCCACCCCCCAACTCCTCAGACTTAGAAAAGGTCCTATTTGTTTGGACAGGCATTGGTTGGTGGGGATACAGTGAGCTGCAGAACTGCAGAGGAGAAGGGAGATGTAAGTCTGGCATGGAACCAAAGCAGTCCCATCACACAGAACCAGCATCCCTTAGCTAATGCACTGGCAATTCACTACTTGGGATACAGTGTAACCACAGAGCCCTTTCCCCCTCCAACAACGATAGGCGACAGCTCCAGGGCACAGAATAATGTCCTCTGTCAATAGATACCTCACTATACACCCTAACCCTAACCCCCTCAGTCTGCCCCAGTTTCCCCCCAAAAAACCACTCCAAATTCCCCTGTCCCCACTGTCCCAAAAAAAAACCCCATCTAATATCTACAAAGACCTAGTCCTACAAACACTATAAAATATTAAAACTGAATCACTACACACTATCTCTATCTATCTCTATAACTAAGCTAACTCCTCCAACTATCTATCTATCTATCTATCTATCCATCCACCCATCCACAGGGATGGGGGGGCACAGACAGCTCACAACAAACAACACAGGGAAGAGTACAAAACTGAAATGAAACCTAAATCAATCTAATCCTACTCTAAATAAATCCAAAACCAGCGGAAGGGAATCAGGGATGGAATATATACAGGGAGAAGGGAAGGATTCAATGGAGGGGAGGGAGAAGCAACACAGGGAGGGGTAAAAAATAAAAATAACAGCTACATCTATCTAATCTAATCTAAATAAATGAAACTACGGAGGTAAATGTGTGGAAATGGGTGAAATAGGAGGAGGCTGGCAATGGACTGGGAGGAACACAAACTGCTGGGAGAGGGAGACTTCTGAAAATGCCTGCTGACAGGATCAGTCGCTAACTCGGAAGGTGTTGGAAGTGGGGAGGGCAATGACTTTTTTTACTTGCTGCGCCCGCCTTACCACAAGCCCCATTGGTTCCGTGCAGCCTAGCCCGTGGCCAATTGCAGACGGCAAAGCCAGTGGTCTGAGGAAAGGAGGGATGGTGATTGGACAGGCTGGCTGCTATTCCCAGCCTCTCCACCCCTGGTGCCAGGAAATTTACTCCTCAGCTGCCCACTCCTCCCTGGGCCTTCCAGCACTGTTTTCCCCACCCAAACGCGTCCGAACTGTTCGGGGCTTTGGGTGTTCGGTTCAGTCGTTCGGTTCAGCCATCCGAACGGGCCGAGTTCAGACCGAACACCGAACCACATTCGCACATCCCTAACCACTGTATAATTTGCTTCATTACATTTGTGGCAGTGCTTTTCTTTCTTTTCCCCTAACTCCCTTCGTCTTGAGAGCTGTGTGTCCTGGATACCCCCCTTGGTTAGTCAGTGGGTGTAGCTTCCTGTTGACTCCTCGATACCTCTGGTCATGGCAGTGGTCCCCATTGCTGCACCCAGGTACCCTGTGCCATTGCCGTTTAGTGCAACCAACTTTCAGGTTCCACCACTACTGGGCCCCAGCTGGTCCTGCTGGTGTGAATGTACCCATGACCCCATCATGCCATATGCACATCTCTGATATAGCTATGCACCCTGTAGAGCCCCAGGACCTGGGTTTGAGGGCAATGAGAGATATCAGGTCACTGGGATGGCAGCTGTCAGTGTCCACTGCCATGTCATCACCTGTCCCTCACACACACACACACCCAGGTTCTGGGATGGAGGTGGCTGACCTGGGTCACTGACAGTCCAGCGATCTAACACCACTAACCTCCCTCTGATCCTGGTTCTAGGGCTCTACAAGGTTCCACCCCATCCCTAACCACCATCCCATCCTGTGGTTGGCCTCCAGCTCTATATGGATGCCCTCCTTACTGGACCCTGCAACCAGGTTTCTGGGCCACATGAATGCATACCTGTGAGGTTTCATTCGTCCTGGCAGCAGGTAGGTACCCCCTATGGTGTGCTTCCACCCGTCCTTGACTGTACTAGCAGGGTGACCCTCCTCTCATGTTTCATCCTCGGTCCCAACAGTCGGTGGCCTGTGGTCACCTGCAGCTGTCCATCACCCCTGGCACAATGGGTGATCATTGGTAGGGATGAGTGAACAGAACACGGTTCAGACGTTCAGTCGTTCGGTTCGAAACCCGAGTTCAGGTTTGGTTGTTTGGTTTGGCGGAGTTCAGTTCGGCCAAACGTGGCCGAACACTCAAAAATAGCGCTGTTGATACCAATAATGATACGGAATTCAAATATTTTTGACCCTGAAACCACCCCTGGTCTCCACCCCTGGTGCCAGGAAGTCTGCTCCTGAGCTGCCTCCCCCTTCCAGTCACGTTTTTCCCACCCGACGTCATGTTTTCCCCACCCCCAAACTTTTCCAAACTTTTACGAACTGTTCGGAAGTTCGAACGCTCGGTTTGGACGTCCAAACAGACTGAGTTCGGGCTGAACTCCGAACATCCGAACCGCGTTCACCCATCCCTACAGCTTGCGCCCTTCTCCCTTCCATGGGCCTGTGCCCTCAGGGATCCTACTGTCTGACAGGGCACATGTGTGTGCTGCCAGGCTGGCCTGCCCGACCGCTGTTTGTCACCAGATCCCTGGCATCGATCGGCATGCGGGTTTCCTGCTAGATCCCAATAATCCATTTGATTCCTCTCTACAGACTCCAAGACAGTATTTTCCAGTCACCATATTTATTGGTGGGACTATTTACAGGGGGTGGGGTTCAATTGGGGGGGCGGTCTTCCCCTCTTCATGGCACCACAGGGGATGGCTTCTTGAAGGCCTTGGCAGCCATAGCCCACTGTGGCCTTCAGTTGCCTGGCCCAGGCTCTCCTTCCTCCACCGGCCACTCCATAACTGGGTCAGCAATCCATTGCCTGTGCCCCCATTCGGGTTCTCCCTTATTGCACCTCTCTGCATCAGTCACCTCTTCCCATGCTACCATACTGCCCTGTCTTGTGCTTTGGTGGTTTCCTTACCCTGGGTTCCCCCCACACACACACCTTGGTTGGTGCCCTCCACCTGGTTCCCCATGCTTACCCGAGCATTTGAAGCAGCCCGCCCAGGCAGCTGGGTCGCTGGGGGTGTTGGCATGTTCTGGAGTGGCTGGAGGCCCGAGGGGGGGGGATCGTGGAGGCTGTTGGAGGGGAACTGGGAGTGGTACAGGCTGCCCAGGAAGCCCCCCCTGGCATTGCTGGGGGGCTATGGGAGGGAGGGGACCCAGCTGGTATCAGTCAGAATAGGGTTGCTGCTGGGGAAACCAAGGGTGGCAGATGAGCTGGGGGAGGGGGGATGAGTAGCTGGGGGAGGGGGGATGAGTAGCTGGGGGAGGGCGCCATGGTGTTGCAGTGCTGCCAGCCCTCCTACCACAGCAGGAGAGCCCATGTCATGCTGGGGGAAACACCACAAAGCCTCCAGGTTTTCCCTGATTATTAATTGTCAGGTCTTTGTGGTGTCTGTCTCCAGTGAGACATGGGCCCGGTCCCTCTCCCTTTCCTGCCTGTTGAGCCACTGTTCATGGAGGAGGATGGAAGCTTGGTGCCTGTTCCACAGGTGCTCTGTGCAGGATCGGATTAGCATGTCATTCATTTTTCCCGATCCCTTCTCCCCTCTTATAGCTGGACATCCCTGTTGAGGCTCTGATCCTCCCTCTGCTCATCTTCCAGCTGCCTGGTTTCCACCAGCAGTTCCCTCCCCAGGTCCTCCTTCCTCCTCCAGTTGTGACCCCGCATCTTCCAGTTCCTCTCTGCACTCCCGGTACCGGCACCCTGGGATGGACCTGGCCGCTCATCTGTGAACAGCAAGGGGACTTTTGTTTAGCATAGGGCTGGGGATCAGCTACGGTCTACCTGTTCTGGCAGCTGGGCCTGCACTGGGGTCTTCCCCCACCCCCAGGTTGCTCCTTCGGGAGCCTACGCGCATGGGGCCCTGGCTGTCCTGGGCCATGCTCCCCCACCCCGATCTGTGGTGTCATTCTCTTACCTGGGTCATAGACTTCCTCCTTCTGGGGGGCATCCCTGGTGTCCAGATACTCCCCGTGCAACCCCTGTCCCCATGGGTTCTGACCCTGTTAGTTTTGGGGGCGCACAAAGAGGGTGATGTTTCCAGTTGCAGTTTCCAAGGACTCCTCCTCCACATCTAGGATGGGAGTGTGTCCACCCACTTCTTCGCTGGCCTCACCAGGGTCAGTGGACTCCCCCTGTTCCACATGTGTGTTGTTTTTGTCCTCTTTCTGCCCCTGGCGAAGGCCTAGCCATGTATGCGAAAGGCCACACTCTCCCCATCCACACAGAGGAAGCGACCCAACCCCTCTGCAAACTCATGTGCGTGCATGGCACGGCCAGACTTGAGATGGTTGTCCTTGATATGTTTGCATCCGGACCTCAAGTGCTTTGCCTTTTGCATCCATTGGGCCCCATACCTATTGTACCCCATGTGCTGCATCTACTTGGCTATGGCTTCCTAGACAGGTTTTGTCTTGAAGCAGCACACCAGGTCTGTCTGGACATTTTCACTTCCCCCAGATGAGTCCAGGGTCTTGTCCCTTGTCAAGGGATTCCCCTTTTGGGGTTTTCCTGTGGGGAGCCAACCAGTCTTGCTGAATGGGGCCTGCCCGGTGGTTGTGGTGGCAGTGGAGCAGGTGCTCTCCTGTTGGGGGAATGCATCTGAGTGAGCTGTTATGCTGCTGTACCCCAGTTGGTTCTGTGGGGGGTTCCCGCAGGTTTACCTGACTGCCACAGAGGCCCTCCTCAGCGGTCTCCCCAGTGGCGCTGTGCTCCAGGGTGTGGGTGCTCTCCTGTTGGGGGGGATGTGGAACTATCAGCGGTCTGTCCAGCAGTACCCCGGTGTGTGCTCGGGACTTACTGTGCCTGTGTGGGTGGGGTGTTCCTGCCCCGTCCCCCCAGCTTACCTCACTGTCGAAGGTGCTCTCCTCTCTGGACCACATTGGGGTGAAGGTGCAGCTGGCACTGCATTGCACCCTCTGCCCTTTGTCAGAACTGGAGAGCTGTCAGTAGGCGTCCTGGCCCCCTCTCCCCGGGGTCCTGGGCTCCCCTTCCCTGCATGGACCAGGGTCCTTCAGCTTACCCTTACCCTGCGCAGGACATGGTGCTAGCTCCCTTGGTCTTATCTGTGGCCTGACATGTTGGGAGCCAGTGCACCCATGTCCTTGCTCGCTTCTCCTTTAAGGACTCCCGGCCAGGAGCTCAGCATATCTCCCGAAGGGTGTGTCTGCTTGCGGGCTCCTGCGGTGCCTCTCTAGCCACATCTCACTGGTTTCGGTGGACCTTTCCCGTGCGTGGGTGTGCTTTGACAGTCACACGGACGGCTGGATGTTCAACACTCATCTCCCCCCATGGAGCATGCAGATGCCTTCCCAGCTGCTCCATGGGTGGAAATGGGTGGGTCACAGGAGCGTGCACACCCACCCAGCGCCATTCACATGGACACTTTCCCACCCATCAGATGGGTGGGTGGTGTCCATGTAAAAAGGGCCTTGGATACAATTTCGATAGGGCTGAACCAAATAGTACTTCCAGGTATTCTGACCAATTTTCAAAGTTCCAAATAGTGGGTCCAAGTACTTGGAGGCAATTCAGTGTTCTTGTCAAAGCTTCAGACTTTGGAGACGGAAGCATAGAATGTCTGAAAACTTCAGAAACTTCGGAAACTTCAGCATCAGCTTGGTGCCTCAGCAGGTGTTGCCATGTGCAGCAGCTGCATCCAGGGCGTGGGGGGCAACAGTTGGCAACCTCTTGGCATGGATTAGTGTGGCACTGGTAACTTCAGGGATACAGGGGAACTCCTGCAGACAGAGAGAGCCCTCTTGGCAGCTCATGGTGCTGCTGTCTGACTGCCAAGCTGAGCCAACAAGCATCCCAGCTGGCCTGGGAGCACCCAATTGATTTATTTTTTTAAAACCAACCTAGCATGCTGCCTGTGCCTGGAGGCATCCAGAGGACCCTTGGTAAAAGAAGACAACTTGAATCAACCACGCAAACTTCAAGCATCTGCGATCCTGCACACCAAATCCAGCCAACCCAGCAGACACCATGTTGGTTCTTCACACACACACGCACACCGGGGCACCCTGGCATGGAGGGAACTTAACTCCTGGAGCGAGACAGAGAGAGCCCTCTGGGCGGCTCTTGGTGCTGCTGTCTGACTGCCAAGCCAACCAAGCAGCAATAGCCAGAAAGCAATGTGCCCCCAGTGGAACGCAATTTATTTATTTATTTTTAAATAGCATAGCATGCAAACCCCCCCATGCCCCAGCATTGGCCCTAGGCACAGGCAGGCCAAGCCAAACCATGCCATGCTATGCCAGGAGCACCCCCTGTGATTACTCACAGTTAGCAGCGTAGCAGCGCCAGAGAATGGGTTGGCTCTGGGAGGTGTGTGCCAGTTTTGTTTTTTGGCACTTCTCTTTCTATTGGCTGCAGCCTTGTAGCAAACTAGCCATCTGGCTTGGCCATCCAATTGATTCAAAATCTGCCTTACCCCATGACTCAACTGTCCCCTTCCATCCCCCAACCTCCTACCAAATATGGCACTGTTTCCAGAAGTTTCTAGGAGCTCCTCCAGCCAGGCCCAGGCACGTAGGCGCTTTCAACATCTTCTAAAGAATGGCCACGTTTTCCAAACTTCGGAAATTGCCATTTCTAGGTCGAAGACCTAAAGATTTGGCGATTTCTGAATAAGTCCAATAACATCATTTCAGCCCTACATTTCGGGTATCAAAATCAGAACTAAAATACCGTTCAGTGCCCAGAAAACTGAAACTTTCCTTTGGGGAAGGGGGTAGGCAGGGGAGGGTATTTTTATTGCCTTTAGCATTTAGCCTTTTTAGTAATTTTAATATCATAATACTCTGTTTTATGTATTTTATTGTATTTTTATCTTGTTGCCACTCTGAGCCGCTATTGTGCGGGAGGATGTGGGCTTAAAATGTAATAAATAAATAAAAATAAAATACCTGAATTTAAATCCCAAATCTCTAAACATACCCCCCACAATTTCTGAAATCTGCTACAGGAAGTTGAAAAAATAGAATGAAAACGCTATTTCAGTATGTTAGCATTCAAGCAGCCAATCAGACAACTTTTTAGCTGTAGACTAGTTTCAAGACTCCCTGAACTTGAGTTTGCACCCATCGATGGACCTATACTCCATGAATTCATGTTGGCTTTTTTAGCTTTGATCATTTCCTATGAAACAAGTATGAGAACAAATAGTCACTAGCGCTGAGACAAGAGCAAGTATTCCAATTCCGCAAGGAAATACTGACCTTTCAGGAGCTCTTGAAAATGTTCACTGGTACTTCATCAGTCTCTGGTGATTCCACACGTCTTCCATTGTAGATTTCTGCACCTGTGATTTTTTTTTTGTGAGGGGGGGGGATTTCCTGCCAATTTTGCAAATTTTTCCCTCACTTTCTGGCATTTTAAAAATTATTTGGGTCACTTTGGGGGACTTTTACAAACGTTTTATGGCATTTTATGGAATTTTTACAGCAACTGCCAGCACTTCCTTACTTTTGCGTCTCCACAGCCCCCATGGGTATGCACAGGACACACGTGGGGCTTGGGATTGGCCCTGTAGCAGCTCTGTTCAACTCAAGAAAAACAACAAAAAATGGCAAAAACAGAGGGAAAGCTGGTAAAGTTTCTGAATCACGGGAATGAAGGAGAATGACCCGTTTCCAACGGAAACAGCATTTGATGTTTCAGGCCTATGGGTCACCACCTCCCACCACAGCATTACGTATTTTAAAAAGATGACAGTTCTCTCATTCCCATTTCCCCGTTTATGTAGAGGTGTTAATTATGTGGAGACTGTTGGGATTCTTTTTTTCCGAAAGGCTACAGTGTATTTTTTTACTTTTTTACACAAAGATCTGGTATATATTTCATTTATCACTATTACAAAGGACTCTGGCATGGTGATGAAAAGAGGGAGAAATTAATTACAAGTCAGAGGCTGCAATAACTTTCTCCATAATTATGACAAGAAATTCAAATTAACGTTTCTGTCACCGAGAGAAGTTTGATTAATTTTACAACGGGTGATGCTATCGCTGAAATATCAGTGGGAAAGAAAACTTTACTATTTGCAATTGAGATGGAGATCCTTCTTTTAAGTCCCTCAATGTGCCTGCAAGGCACCTTCACACTTTATTAACAGCTCAATCAGTGCTAGGCTGGAACTAATTATACAAGAAACCATGTAGTAAATATATACATGATGGGGTTCGCAGATCAAGTAACCACAACATGGAATATTGTGAGCTCTCGGGCAGGGACCGTGTCTATCTTATTCTCTGTAAAGTACCAGGTACATTGCTGGTGCTATATAAAAAGCTAATTCATAATAATAATAATAATAATAATAATAATGGGGTTTTACAGAGAATCCTTGGAAGTTCGGATGTTGTTTCTACTTCCCACCAAAGGAAACAGAACAAATATTGAATGCCAAAGTGTTAATTATTTTGTTTTCCAAATTTTTAAATGCTCACTTTGCTAGAATTGTCTTCACCCCCCGGGCCTGTCTACTCAGGGGCAGCGCTATCATGGTTGGGGGAGCTTTGTTTTGCCCCCATCAGAGAAGGACACAAGCAGGGTGTAGGGGCGCATTGTGATGCTGGCTGGGCAGATCGGCAAACACGGTTGCCAGGGCAACTGATCTGGTGGCATGAAGGCAGGTCTCCTCTTGGGAGACCTGAGGGCGCCATTTTGGATTCCTGGGGTTAGAGCTGCAGACAGCTCCAGGAGATGCAACTAGCTGAAAGGGGAAGTTGAGTTGAGTGTGATCCTGGAGGTCCTTCAGCTCCTTCATCCTCTCCCCGGGGTCGTAGCAGCGGTGGTGAGCTCTCTTCCCACTGCAGCGGCAGTCTACAGCCCTCCACTTGCTGCTCAAATGAGTGCTTCCCTTCACCTTCCCCTGTGAGGCAATGATGTGGCCGTGAGATCAGCTGGTGGTGGACCTGGATACCTCTCCTAGGCAGCACCTAGTCCAGCACCCCTCCTTTGCATCCTGGGAGCAGCGTACGCAAGTCCAGGCCTGGATTAGCAACCCAGCATGCCGGTGGTGTCCATGCCTCCCTGGGTATCAGCAACTGTGCCCCTCCCCCCTTAGTCCAGCAGCACTCATCATTGGAGGCACTGTGGTGGTGCTGGCCTCTAGCAAGGCTGTGCGCCCAGGCCCAGAGTGAACCCTCTCCTTTCTTTCGGGGCCTGTGAAGACCAGGAGGCACTCAGGATTGTGCCAAACTCCTCAATCTCTTCACACCTCATTTTCATTCCAACTCTCCCTCACCAAGGAACCTGACTGGTTCCCCCTTAACTCTCAACTGTCCCTAAACTCTTGAGACTATCCAAGTTGGCAGGGAAAGAGACTGCAGCTCCACCGCCACCCTCAACCAGGTGACCCCTCTGGTCCAGACTCTCCACAGGAGGCTGGATGAGATTCTCAGGGGGGCAGGATTGTGGCCCTCAGGGCAGGAAGCTGGCGGATGAGATGGTTGACCTGGTGCGGCAGCTGAAGGCACGGTTTGGCGAGCTCCTGCGGTGGGAAGAATATGTCCTGGCAACAATGCTAGACCCCAGGGTCAAGGGCAGCATGGCACGCTAGACACAGCTCTATGGGCACTCAAAGTGTGACCTGGTGGAGAGGGTCCAGAAGGCAGAGTGGGCTATGCAGCAGGATGTCCCTGGGGATGGAGGGAGTGGGAGAAGCCACCCCTTTCAGTCAGCGGGGTCTATCCCTACCCCCAGCCCTAGCGGTAGCAGTAACAGCAGCAGCAGGATGAGCAGCAGCAGCAGCCCTATTGCCAGCAGCAGCAGGAGCTCCTCCTATGTGCACGCCACTCTGGGGAGCATGGGGCCATGCACAATAGGGCATGCAGCGTGGCTAAGGGCAGTGGTGGAGGTAGTGCCCAGTCAGAGCTACCATTCCATTCCATTCCATATTTATTTGATACCCCGCACTCTCTCCCATAGGACTCGAGGCGGCTTACAACAACATAATCGACATTTGAGTTGTTCTAGCAAGTCCTCCAGTATCAACCATACATAAGGGTTATAATACCACGAGGCAGAGGGTGGAATATAAAGGTTGAACAGGAACATCTGAACCCCCCAAGGTGATTCCCATAGCCCTATCTGGAACTCTTGCATAGCACTTGGGATGGACACAAATGGCTTATCATATTTGTTAGAAATTAATATGGACAAACCTCCAGAGGTGCGGCCCTTAATTTTAGTTTTAGTGCCAGGAAGAGAATATACTTGAAACTCCTGAACATCAAATGTGTCCCCAGTTTGCAGCCAAGTTTCTTGAAGGAAAATCAGATCATAATCCCTTAAAAAAGCGGTCCAATCTGGATCCAATAATCTGGATCTACACCCAGAAATGTTCCACGAAGTAAATCTCAACGTTTTCTTAAAGCTGATTTTAATTGGGGAAGTCAGCAGACCCAAGTTAACTTCCCTAGTAGCCATGGAGCTGGCTAACTGAGTATTTGCTACCTCTGAGCTATCAGAGAGGTTTAAAACATGACTCACTGCCCCATAGGGGTTGATATCCCCTAAGGGCATGCCAGGCTGAGTCTCATCCTCCCTAACACCAATCTCCTGTGGGCACCTGTGACTCTGAAGGCGCTAGCTCAAAATTCTGATTCTGGGGGACGCCCCCTGGTGTTTCCCCCAGACACAGGAGTCCTGTTCTAGGGACCCTCGCCATCTGTTCTCTACCTTTGACTCCCTCCTCATGCCTCCCTGTCCTCCCCCTCCTTCTTCCCTTTCTGCTCAGGATCTTGCCTCCTTCTTCACCTCCAAGATAGACAAGATCTGCCTCGACATCGCTTCCCACTCCTCTCCTCTTCCCACTCCCACCCCTCTCCCTCCTCCCCCTCCTTCTCTCATGTCCTCCTTCTCCCCTGCCTCCCTTAAGGAAATCTCCTCTCTGCTCTCCTCCTCCAACCCTTCCACTTGCCCCCTTGATCCCATTCCTTCCCGCCTCCTCACCTCCATTACTCCCACTGTCGCCCCTTCCTTCCTGCACATCATCAACCTCTCCCTCTCTACTGGCTCTTTCCCTTCTGCCTTCAAACATGCCACAGTCTCTCCTATTCTCAAAAAGTCCACTCTTGACCCCTCTGACCCTTCTAGCTATCGTCCTGTCTCACTCCTTCCTTTTGCTTCCAAGCTGCTTGAACGTGTTGTCTACTCCCGCTGCCTTGACTTCCTATCCTCCAACTCCTCCCTTGACCCCCTCCAATCTGGCTTCCGCCCCCTTCATTCTACTGAAACTGCTCTCGCTAAGATCACCAACGATCTTCTGGTGGCTAAATCTAAACGTCTCTATTCCATTCTTGTCCTCCTTGATCTCTCTGCTGCCTTCGATACTGTTGACCACTCACTCTTGCTGGATTCCCTTCACTCCCTTGGCTTTTGTGGCTCTGTCCATAACTGGTTCTCCTCCTACCTCTCTGACCGCTCCTTTAATGTGTCTCTCTCCAACTCCGCCTCCTCCTCCTTCCCCCTCTCAGTTGGTGTTCCTCAAGGCTCTGTTCTTGGCCCTCTCCTCTTCTCGATCTATACCTCATCCTTAGGCAAACTCATTGCCTCCCATGGCTTCCAATACCACCTCTATGCTGATGACACTCAACTCTATCTCTCTACTCCCTCTCTCTCTCCCTCTGTTCAAGCTCGTCTCATCAACTGTCTCTCTGACATCTCTACCTGGATGTCTCAACGTCAACTCAAACTCAACATGGCTAAAACTGAACTCCTTATCTTCCCCCCTCATCCTTCCTCTCCTTCCTCACTGTCAATAACTATTGATGGAGTCACCATCCTGCCTGTCCCCCAAGCCCGTAGCCTAGGCTTCATCTTTGACTCAGCCCTTTCTTTTAAACCCTACATTGACTCTGTTGCTAAATCCTGTCGCTTCTCCCTCCATAACATTGCTAAGATTCGCCCTTTTCTCTCTGTCTCGTCTGCCAAAACTCTTGTTCATGCTCTGGTCATCTCTCGCCTCAATTACTGTAACCTCCTTCTCACTGGCCTTCCCCGGTCTCACCTTTCTCCCCTCATCTCTGTCCAAAACTCTGCTGCCAGGGTCATCTACCTCGCCAGTCGCTTCGACCATGTGCAGCCCCTCCTCTCTTCGCTTCACTGGCTTCCCCTTCCTGAACGAATCCTGCACAAGCTCCTAGTCTTCACCTATAAAGCTCTTCACAACCTTGCTCCCCCCTACCTCTCTGCACTTATCGCCCTCCATACTCCAGCCCGTGCACTTCGCTCCTCCTCTGTCCCTTCTCTCACCCTTCCACGCCTTCCCTGCTCCCCTAAGCGCCTTCGTCCCTTCTCACTTGCTGCCCCCCATGCCTGGAACTCCCTCCCTGTCCACATCCGCCTTGCCCCCTCCCTTCATACCTTCAAATCTCTCCTTAAAACTCACCTCTTTCGCTCTGCTCTGTCTGACTCTTTATCCTGCTGAGCCACTATTCCTATACCTACGATCGGTTTACCCTTATCCTTGCAACATGGACCTGCCTGCTGTCATTCTCATCGTAACCAAGCCAAGTACGTGCACTTGAGACCTCGCATCTTCATGAATGTTAGACCCCTTGTCTCTCCCTCTGTTCCCCTTCCTAAGTCTCTCCCCCAGCTCCTGTCTCTCAGATTGTAAGCCCTAGGGGCAGGGACCGTGTCTATTTTATCACTTTGTAAAGTGCCAGGTACACTGTTGGCGCTATATAAATGTTTGTTAATAATAATAATAATAATAATAACAACAATTCTGGGGATTTCCACGCAGGGAGCCCAAACAACATTTCAAAAAAACAGCGAGCTAACATAATATGCAATTTAAACATACATGATATTCACAGCACATTCCCAAACCTTCAGCTAACGTATAACCTCCCCCACAAAAATGGGGTAGGTCCCATCCACCATCAACTCCTCCCCTGCTGCCACCAGGGAAAGCCTGGCCACCTCCACCCCTCTCTCACCAGGGGGAGGTGGCCCCCCCAAACCAACATCAGCAATCATAATTAGCTCATCTAATTCCTCCCACTCTCCCCTCTCCTTTACCAACCCAACCCAGGGCACACCGTCAACACACAGCTCCTTACCACCTCCCTTACCCATCTCATAACTCCTCTCCACAACCCCATCCTTTCCATTTCCACAGAGCATTGACCCCCCCTACTTCTTTTCATCCCCCATTCCTCCTCCTTCCTTCCTTTTCCCCTCCCTACATGAGGCCAAGCCCATGGACATATTTTCCCCCTAATCTCACCCATCACCCTTCGCCTTATCTCTCCATCCCCACATAACTTCCCCCCTCTGCCCCCTCCGAGCCCCAAAAGGCCCCAAAGGGCCGCATCCTTTGGCCACGGCCCTTCGGCTCGCGGACGTCGGTCCTTCCCTTAAGTGCCCCTCTGCACTTCTGGTAGCTAGTCCAGGTTGGGGGGCTGGGGAGCGATGCCAAAGATGTCCCAGTCCCCCCTACTCATGCCCCTCTCCTCCATCAATGCCAGATGGGTCCCCCCAGCAGTGGACACGGAAGTGGGAGCAGTGGGGAAACATAATCCCTTGGCCTACTGGGCCAGCAAGGCCAACGTTTGGCCGACCCTGTCGAAAGTGACCAAGGGTATCCTGTCCTGCCCACCAACCAGTGTCCGCAGTGAGCGGGTGTTCTCCATGGCAGGGGACATTTCCGCACTGCCTGAGAGTGGGGGCCAAGTTGGTGGAGCAGTTGTTGTTCATCAAGGTGAACCTTCCACTTCTGAGATTCCCCAAGCTGCCCCTGGACAAGAATTGATAGTGCAGTGGCACACACCATCCCATACCAGGGGCAGTCTTGGGACGGGGCTCCTCCTCCTCAATCTGGGCTACTGCTGCTGTGCTGCTGACCCTCCCTCCCAATGCCCGGCACACACCCCTCTCTCTCTCTCTCATACTAGATGGCCTTGGCCAGCTTATCTGACTGACCGCATGATGCAGGGTGGTATTGGGAAACAAACTGTAAGCCTGCCAACTGGCCTATAGCTACACGATCTTGGTCCGCCAATCTGACTGGCTCTCTCTCGCAAGCGCGTGTGTTGCACAGTTTTCGCCCACCTATCTGAGTGCCCTGCCAAGGTCCCAGACTGCCTTCGCTACTGCCTCTCATGCCACGCTGCATGTCTGCCCGCCCAGGTTGCCTAGCTAAAAGCCTGCCCCAACCTGCCTCTCATGCCATGCTACCTGTCTGCCTGCCCTGGCAATCCTGGGCAATGTGCCCCACTGCCACTGTCCATGCGTGTTGGCAGGGAAGGCTGTCCAATATCTGGAAGCTGCCACTCTAGCCCCAGGACCCGCCATCAGGGTTATGGGACCTATGTTACTGGCAGGGAGGGCTGTCCAGCCCAATATCTAGAAGCTGAAACTCTAGCCCCAGGACCCACCCTTGCGGTTCTCTGGGGCCCTGTCATTCCACTCACAGGGAGTTGTCATTCTACCTTTTATTTATGGGTTAGCAACCTGCTGTCCATGGAAAGAGAAAATTAGAGGAGAGAGAGAGAATGTCTCCCCACTGCTAGAAGGAGAGACAGACACAATCCCACCCATGCTGTCACTAGCACTATATGGCCAGAGAGAGGAAGAGGGAGAGAGAGCGAGGCTCCCCACACAAATGAGAGAGATGGGGGTGGAGGGGGAGAGGTGTATCCAGCTCAAGCTGCCACCTGACAGAACCAGGAAGAACTCTCATCTGTGCTCATGCCTGATGCCCACATCCAGCAGCAAACCTACCATAATGAGATGGAAATAACACAATGTATTATATGCGCCTGCCTGTGTTGTGTGTGTTCCTATACCTGCTACCACCTATCGCATGATTGAATGAAGTGTGCCCAATGAAGCACTAATTCTAGGGACATCATTCAACTCCCATAGGCTGTCTTTCCACTGTAACTTAAGCAGTCATGTCAGTCCCATGAACCATCATCAAGATTCTGGGACCATCATTCCAGTCATGGGGGGCTGTCATTCCATTCCACTGCATCCAGAAGCAGTCACTCCAGTCCTAAGATCCATCATCTGGGTGCTGCCACTGCTCGTGCCTGATTGTCCACTGGCCAGCGGACACCGGTGCCCACCTGCAAGTCTGCCCCCCCCAGTCTACTCCCTTACACCCACCCACGGATGCCTGCTGAAGCTGCAGAAAGCGCCCCTCTGACCACCAGCACCTGCTTCCTGTGCCCGGTGCCTGCTGCCAAAGAACCTCTCTCTCTTTCTCTCTGGCACAGTGGCACACCCACATAGACACAAGCCCTGCCCCTCCTGGGGGGCTATCTACAAGTTGAGACCCTGCTGACATATCTTGGGGCTAATATATGCTACATGTGCTGCTGCTGTCAGGTAGGGATCTGACAAGCTGTATATACAATGAGATTCTGCTACCTGCCAGAAGCAGCACAGAGAGATAAAAGATTGAACAGTTCAAACAAAGCTGGTAAGGGAACAAATTTAACTTTTATAAAAACTTTTAAAACTAACTACAAACAATCAAACATTCAACTTTATCAAACAGAAAGCAAACAATAACTAGGGATGGGCGAACGGAACGCAGTTCGGATGTTCAGTCATTCGGTTCGAAACCCGAGTTTGGGTTCGATGGTTCGGTTCAGCCAAGTTCCGTTTGGCTGAACTTGGCTGAACATTCAAAAATAGCGAAACCAAAACCGCAATGAAATCAAAACCGAAACCTAATTTTTGGCCCTGGAAAGAAGTTTTTACTGCCCCCGAACTCATCCAAACATGACCGAATTGTGCGGTCGTTCGAGAGTTCAGTTTGGACGTTCGGTTCAGATGTCCGAACAGACTGAGTTCGGTCCGAACTCCGAACATCCAAACCATGTTCGCCCATCCCTAACAATAACATACAAACAAACACAACTAACTTAGGGATCTGTGGGGGCACGTAGGGGAACGTGGGGGAAATGGGTGCATGGGAGCAAGGGGCGGGCATCAAGTCCTCCTTCGGCTGAAAGCCATGTTGTTTGGCATAGTCCAGGGCCTCCGCAAAGGACTCCTGCCATTTGGAGACCGACTGGCGGTACAGTTCAACATCAGCCACCTCTGAGCAGAGGTATTAGGAGTAAGCCTCCACCTTGCTCTGCTATGCCTCCAGGTCCCTGAACTGTCCCACCAGCCAGTTCTCCATTGTAAGGACTTGGAGTCTTAGCCTGTCCAGGTACCATCTCTGGGTCTCCACAAACTCCTGGGTCAGCCACTCAACTTGGGCACAAAAAGTCCTTGCAGCTTCCAACTCCTCCTCCTGGGGGGCTGGAGTCTCCTCATCAGAGCTGGAGGGGGAAGGCCTCTGGTGGCGGTGCTTCTGCCGGGCCTTCCCCCCTTGCTTCCAGTGATGCTCCTCCTCGCTGGAGTCCCTGCACCCGGAGCTGGAGAAATCCCACCGTGCCACCTCGATGCCATGCAGGTTCTCAATATGGGCTATCAGCCCTGATGTGGTCCCCTGGGTGCCCCTTTTTATTTTTTTACCGAAGATCTAAAGAACATAAAAAGATAGGAACATAAGAAGTGCCATACTGTGTCAGACCAATGGTCTGTCAATGTCAAGCCCTGCCTGCATTCTGTCTCCACATGCGAGAGGGTGGCCAACCTCTCTCTGCAGGGGACTTCCTAACAGATCATAGGGCAACAATCCATTCCCTGTTGTTCCAGCCCCCATGCCTTACCTTGCAAACAGCGAATCCACCTTTCAGCCTGTCATAGTGCTACCAGACTGCAGACTCATCTACCTGCTTTCTGGCAGTGGCTCCAGTGACCTCCACCTTGCTGGGGCTCTGGCAGTCCAGGCACCAGCGGTGGGGGTGGCATCATCACCCTCTCTGAAACAGGAACACATAAACTACACCTAAATAATATCATGCATTTATTATGACACCTCTAGTCCTCCTGCCTTGGGGTGCTAGGGGATCCTAGGGATGGCAAATGGAGAGACCCTTGCTGGCACGTGCAAATCCTGCCTTTCTTGGGGTGCTAGAGATGGCAATGGCAGCTGGAGACCCTTGCTCGGGATGCCTGGCACGTGTTTGAGTAGATGCTTCTAGGGGTGGGACCAAACTAAAAAAAAATGGGTATTGGTTTTACCGGTTACCAGTTTTAAAAAAAATGGTTTTACCGGTAAAACTGGTTTGCCGGTACCGGTTCTTTTTCATTGTGATTTCAATGGGGAAGTGTCCCCATTGAAATCAATTAACCCCCCCCCACCAGGCTGTGCAGGTGGAAGGGAGGACACCCCCCACCCACCCTGCCCAGCCTGGATTTTTTTTAAAAAACAACACAGACCTGTGGGCGAGTCCGGGCTGCCGCCGCACTGCCGCCAGTTGCCTGGCAGCAGCCAGGGCTATTGTGCTGATGAAGGTGGAGGCAGCTCTCCTCCGGGAGTCCTCTCGGTCCCCACTGGGGCAGCACCTTCCTTGGAAGGCCTAGTGAAGCGCTGAACCACCCTCCACCCCAGGGATCACCTAGTTCTTGCCGGTACGGGCTCCAGGTCACCGCTGCCGGTGCGGTGGCGGCTGCCCGGGGCCCACACTAGCAGCCAGACTTCGGATAAATATTTTTTTAAAAAATCCAGGCTGGGCAGGGTGGGTTTGGGGTGTCCCCTCTTCCACCCATGCAGCCTGGGAGGTGGGAGGTATGGGATTTTTTTCCATTTTTTTCAATGGGGACAGTTCCCCATTTAAATCAATGGAAAAAACCCAGTACTGGTATACCGGTTTTAATCCAGTAAACTGGGTTTTTGTAAACCGGTAACCGGTAACCAGTTTTTTGCCCCAAGTCCCACCCCTATAGATATTTTATAGGTATTTAGGCTAGTCTGTTTTATTATATATATTAGGATTATGGGATAGGCATATTGTATAAATATGTTAGGTTTAGGTTAGGTTTTGTATAATTAGATCACATACAGTACATATTTGGTATCAATATCGATACCAATAATGATACCAAAAATAAAATCTTTGTTTGAAACCAGTACCGGTATCGATAATGACAATAATGAAAAGGACATTGTTGTTATAATGATAATGATAAAATGACACGTTTTGATAATGACAATGATAACAATAACAAAAAATGACATGGGGGCCCTGGTGCACATCCCTAGTGATGGGCATCACTGATCAGTCAGAAATAACCCTTTGTGACTGGCACCAAAAAGCGCATCTTAAATGCAGTGCAAATCTTGCTATCTGCAAGTGCAGGCGGTCTTCCAATTCCTTGCGCTATTTTAGGCCTAGAGTCTTGCCAGAAGTATAGCTTGGGAAGTGATCAGGGCACAGAAGTGGGGTGTTATAAGGAACAGCAGCAAGCCAGAAATTGCTTTGTTCCTTGTACAAATCTTGTACAGTGCTTCTGTAAAGCACTCTCCTTTGGAAGCGGTTCCAATCCTTGCTGCTGTGGACCCAGGAAGTGCAGCAAGGAGAGACGATGGGATACGGGGTGGGGGACAAATGCATGAGGAAATTTCATACCGGAATAAAACCATGAAGGTATGAAAGCCCGTATGAAAAAAAAAAGAAAAGACATACATTCTGCAAAACTGTTGAGTGCATCCTGTGACATCAAGCATAACTCCACAAGATTTGGAAACGTGCAAGAATGGAGCAAATGTGAAAGTACCCGCCTTACCAAAATACCATTTCCATCCTGATTTTTCAACTTCCAGTTCCCAATTTGGGGGAGGAAAAATGGGGAGGGGGGATTTTTCCCCTTCAGTTTGGGGGTAATTTCTGGCACTTGAAAACTGGACAACCAGAATTTAGGCCAGGGGAGGGGGTTGGTTACTTGAATGGTTTTTGGTAGGGATGGGACTATCGGCAAATGATCGCTTACCGGTTTTATTGGTATCAGATTTATCGGTATCGGTATATCGGTTTTTTAACATTGCCGTTTTTTCTGATCTTTAACATTGCAGCCTTTGGTAAAATGGCCACAATGTTAAAGATCTGAAAAATCGGCAATGTTAAAAAACCGATATACCGATACAGATATAATCGGATTCATCCAATATCGCCAATTATCCGCATTATTGGATTAATCAGATACTGATAGTCCCATCCCTAGTATTTGGGTACCAATTTGGATACCTGGAATGATACCTGCAAATGTGGGTATTAAGCACAAATCAGCTACCAGTTCCAGCTCTCCCCACGGACATAGCTAGGATGGAGTGGATTCTGCTACAGAAGACGCATCAAGCCGAAGATTTAACACCCCCCCAGCTGTTGGTAAAAGAAAACGCAGCAGGGGGTTGCTAATGATAATCAGAAGGCAGTCCCCACTCATAAGCAATCTAAGAGTCAATGTGATTAATGATAACTTCTGTGAGTAAGGCTTGTCTCTAAATACGGCTCCTCTCAACCTTCCCTTCGAGTAGGCTAACAGTCTCGCTTCCCTTCATAAACACTGCCAATGATGGAAATATTTTCTTTTCTTTTAAAAGAATAAGAGAGAGAGGATACAATCCAACACCCTAATGAAAACGTATTGGATTTGAAGCAATCAATGCCATCCGGCTTATGGAGAAAAGGAAGCACAGTTCCCGGTCTGTGCTCGGCTCCCTAAAGTCAACAAGGCTGAGGGTTTGCACCATGGATCAATGAACCATTCATTAGGGGAAGTGAACCTGTAAGAATAGCAAGATCAAATAGAATGGCATGGTAAGCTGCAGCTCAAGATTAATCTTGAAATATTTCCGTCTTTGGAGAAAGTTTGAGTCCTTGAAGTCAGTTTCCGCAGGGATGGTGCCATGTAGACACATGCAACAAGGATCAGAGAAGAAGAGAGCTGGGAGGAGGGGAGTTTTAATTGTTCAGGGGCAGGTCATCATTTCCATCCTTAAGGCAGCAGAGAGATCAAAGTAGGGTACGTTTGCTGGTGTGGCGGGGACAGATAGCAAATGAGCTCCTCTCCCATGCAGAAGGGTCAGGAAAAAAATAATTGCCCCTCCTCTCAGGCAAATTTAGAGACTTTTCAGTGGTCCCAGAACTCAAAAATTCAGAACCGAGGATTGTGATCCTCGGTGAATAAAAATAAAAAGAAAGTACCAAGTTTCAGCCCTATTTTTCAGTGGTCCCAGGGGTGCCTGGCAGGTCAAAAATAACGTACCCCCTGCACTTGTTTCCTGCCACATTCCCACCCAAGAACTTCACTCCTCCCCTATCCACACTCTCGCCTGCTCATGACTCCCCTGCTCCTCAAAACGTATCTGCCCCTTCTCCCTTGCTGCCCCCCATGCCTAGAACTCCCTCACTGAATACATTTGTCGTGCTCCCTCCCTCCTGAAAACCAAGCTCTTCCATCAGGCTCTCTCTTGCGCCTCATCCACGTAGACTCAGCAGGGTTGCCTCCTCTTCCATCCTTCACTCAGAGTCCTCTTCCTCCCTGTAACCATTCCTAAACATTAGGAATAGTTCCTAGCAGTAAGAGCTGTTTGACAGTGGAACAGACACTGCCTAGGGCGTGAGTGGGCTCTCCTTCATTGGAGGTTTTCAAACAGAGGCTGGACGCCCATCTGTCAGGGATGCTGTTGCTGTGGATTTCCTGCACTGAGCAGGTGAGCAGACTAGATGACCTCTGAGGTTCCTTCCAACTCTAAGATTCTATGATTCTAACTGAAGCCGTTTTTAGACGAAGTGTTGAAAAGCGCCTCCTGAGCCACGCGTTAAGAGAGAAGCTGCGCCGCGCTGCTGGAAGTGACGTGCTCCCCGCTGCCGGTAATGGCGGTGGCTGGAGATGCGGTGCTTTGCAGAGGCCTGTTCTAGAGACCTGAAAATTGAGGTCGCATCATTTGCCCCATTGGAACGGTGCAGCTGCATACCGCTAGCATCAGACTGGGCACGTATCATATTGGGGCCTTAGCCAGGCAGCAAGATCAACGGAGCTATGCAGAAAGGTCCAAGACACTGCTCACCCCCTGCATTGAACCTCCAGGGAGCTGCAGTGGTGGGTTTCATGGAGTTATGTCAGCTAAATCTTTTCAGAGTTGCCACCATTGAAAGTTATGACTTGTCATTCCCCCTGGAGACTGAAATGGTGGTAAGTGGCAGCCATTGGAAACGCAGTCTAAAGTTCGTTGTGTGAACAGATTAAAGCAGCAATTCTCAGATGGGGGGGGCACCCCTGAGAAACTAGCAAGGGTGGGGGCATGAGCAGGGAGCAGCTGTCAAATCCCTCCCCCCACTGTGGTGGAGTTAGGGGCGGATTCCACCGATCTGACTGGTGCTGCCAACAGCAATTGAGAGTCATGTCCCAGAAGTGCCGTAGCTGGCACCATTTTGGAGATCTCCCCAGTTCAGCTGCTCTGAGCCAGTAACAACAAAAGTCAGAGAGAGTAGGGCGGTGTCGTGAGAGGCTGTAAGGTGTATACACATGTATATGTGGAGGGGGGGAGAGAAGGGGAGGGAGGGTTTGGGGGTGTTAAGTGCCACAGACAGAAGGAAGGGGATTGCTTTGTAAAGTATTTGAGAACACTGGACTAAAAAGCTGTCCTCGAGCTGAAACAAGTACCACAAAAAAATGAGTTCCCATCAAATTTCCCATACACGAATCAACCTGCAACATTTGGGTACTAAATTGGTACCTGATCACTCAGTGCCCAATTAGAGTATCTGGTGGCCTGGTATATGAACTTCTGGTCCTGGAATATCAACGTCCAATACCAATTTTCTTGTTGTCCATCCTGATAGTTTGGATTTCCATTTCGATTTACCAATCGGTAGGGCTAAGAATTTGTCACGGTGGCGATAAACGTTACATTTTTAGTGACTTTTGCCCTCCTCCGTGACTTTTGAAATTTTCCCAAGTTTTTTGAGATTTCCCCCAAACGGAAGAGCAGAGCCAGTAAGAAGCTGGTGAGAAGAGCACGCGTAATGGCGCTAAGAAGATCCATGGTATCTCCCTGGAGCTCCAAACCCCTCCCTTGCTGTGGAGACACAGCGGCACAGCAAGGAGTCAGTGAGAATAGCATACTGGGCGCCACAGGGTAAAGCCACGCCCCCTCCCCTCCTTAATGTTGTTTCTTGTGGAGGGTGGAGCTTTGGACATGGCCAAGTTGTGGTGTGGCATGGCGGTGGGATCAGAGGCAGAGAACGTTACCATTGTCAGAACTTCAAGAGACGCCCAGGAGAAGACGGCAGCATTTCCTCTGCCTTTATATCCCCTAGGGATGGACGAATGCGGTTTGGAAGTTCTGAGTTCAGACCAAACTCAGTCTGTTCGGTTGACTGAACCGAACTTCCGAACTGAACTCGAAGTTCAAACAGAACAGAACAGAATTTCCGAACTCCATTCTGTTCGCCCATCCCTAGTGGCAACACACACCAAAAAACCTGGGTTTGAATGGCCGAACCGAACTTCCAAACCGAACTTGAATTTCAAACCGAACTGAACTGAACCGAATTTCCGAACTCGAATTTCAAACTGAACTGAACCGAATTTCTGAACTCCGTTCCGTTCGCCCATCCCTAATATCCCCCGTTTGGGCTTACAATCTAAACCTGGGGCTTTCAAAGGGATTTCCAATCCCTGGGTTTAAAATCTAAGGGATGGGGGTGTTTTCTTCCTCCTTCTAGTCTGTGTTGAGGGGGTTACAATCTGTCCTAGGGGAATTACAATCTGTGTTTGAGGAATTACAATCTAATCCCTGGGTTTACAATCTAAAAGTGGGGTTACAATATTGAATACAAGTTTTTAAAAATTTACCCATGAGTTTTCCGTGACTTTTTCTCATTCCTGCCATGACCAACTCATTATTTAAGAAAATTTCCATGACAAATTCATAGCCCTACCGATTGGTAACTGGAAAATGGGTAAATCAGTACTGGAAATTACAGATTTTTCAGTTATCCTAATGTAGCCCATGAAACATCCTACACAGAAATGTGAGTTTTACCCACAGGTACTAAATCAGGTGCCCATTTTAGCTTTGGGCTGTACCCTTTCTACCCTAACAGGATCAATTTTTCCTCTTGGATGATGCGCCATGTATGATTTCATGAGCCACGGGGATGGTGCCAGTCTCCAATCTCTAAGCCAAGGATCCATTTGGATTTTACCTAGAGATGCACGCCGCAGTTACAGGCTCAGCCCAACTGAATTTTTATTTCTTTTTTTATTTCAGCGTAGGCTCTTCATATTTTTATTCTTTGTTTGTCGAGCCTCTTTCAAATTACAATTTCCTGCCTTTGTAGCCTTTTAAACAAGCCAGCAATAGAATTAGATGCTCACATTAAATCTGACATTTCCCCCCGTTCAAACCTATTTTAAAAGCTACCGTCCTATAAAAAAAGGAAAGAGTCGAAGTGTGATGCACTCTACTCATTATACCAAAGGTGAACCGGAGCAGATGACTTCGTTCTGAAAAAAAATTAAACCCATTAAAATCAGGGCTAAAAAAATAGTGTCGCCTCAGTTGTAGGAAATGGGAAACAAATTTGGAACTTTTAAACAGTCTTTGCTTATTCTCATTTCTTACATGCAGTTCCCTATCAATTAAAAGTGTTCATTGAGAAAAAGGCAGGCTGACAGTCACGCTAATGCAGCAACATTCAGATGCATCATTGTATGGCATGACAACTTGTACCTAAAGGACATTTCTTTGAGACTGTCATTGACTTTGTACAAACAGCAACTGTAATTGAATGTGATGTTATTAAGTGACAAGGTTAATGCCAAGCTCACGTTGCACGCTGGTTTGAATGACTGGAAAGCTAAGGAAAGCATAAGTTCATCAAGCAAGTACATGGGTCGAAGCCATGGGGGAACATTTTTGTAACATAAGAAATGCAAGGAGAGAAGAGAAAATTGTTGCACTACAATTGCACCTCATCTGTTCTTTACCCTGGGGGGGGGGGGGG
>QEPC01014177.1:1964943-1988418 GCA_003113815.1 Sphenodon punctatus | reverse complement strand
CACCATCACTCCTTGTCCAGGGGCAGCTCGGGGAATCCCAGCAGCAGAAGGTTCACCTTCAAGAAGAGCAACTGCTCCACCAACTTGGACCCCAGTCTCAGGCGGTGCGGGGAGCAAATGTCCCCCGCCACAGAGAACACCCGCTCACTGGGGACACTGGTTGGTGGGCAGGACAGGATACCCTTTGCCACTTTCAACAGGGCCGGCCACACGTTGACCTTGCCGGCCCAGTAGGCCAAGGGATCGCTGCTGGGATCAATGCATGGCTCCTCCTCCAGGTAGATCTCCACTGCTGCTGAGGCACCATCATACTCCCTCTGGTAGCTCTGGGTGGGCACCACCTGCCCCACTGCCCTCAGTCATGCTGCTTGCCCTTTTGTGCTGGGCCCCATGCTCCACAGAGTGGCCTGCACACAGGAGGAGCTGTTGGCAATAGGGGTTCTGCTGCTGCTGCTGATTCTGCTGCTGGTGCTGCTGCTACCGCTAGGGCTGGGGGCAGGGATAAACCCAGATGGCTGGAAGGGGTCGCTGCTCCAACACTCCCACCATCCACAGGGGCATCCTGCTGCATAGTCTGCTCTGCCTGCCGGACCTTCTGCACCAGCGCACCCTTCCGGAGGCCATAGAACGCTGTCTCACGTGTGATGCTGTCCTTGATCCTGGGGTCCAGCATGGTTGCCAGGTCATATTCCTCCCGGCGCAGGAGCTCATCAAAGCGCGCACTCAGCCCCACCTTCAGCTTCCGTGCCAGGTCAAGCACCTCATCGAGCATCTTCCTGCCTACAGGGCCACAATCCCACCCCCCAAGAATCTCGCCCATGCTCCTGTGGAGACTATGGACCAGCGGATCACCTGATTGAGGGTGGCGGTGGAGCTGCTCACAGTCTCCGTCATGGCCAGGAACGGTCTCAGGATGAAGACCATGTGAGCGAGAATCTCCCATTCCTCCCTGTTGTACCCTGGAGGTGCCTCGATGTCTGTTTTCAGTTCCACCTGATGCAGGGTGGCTTTCTGCTCAAGAAGCCGCTCGAGCATCAGGAAGGTGGAATTCCACCTGGTGGAGACATCTTGGACCAGCTAGTGCACCGGGGACCCTTGCTTGGCCTGTTTCTCCTGGAGGAGCTTGCTGCCCTTCACGCTGCAGTTGAAGAACTCCACCAGCTTCCTCCATGGTTGACCAGGGAGCTAAGGGTGCCTGGCCCAATCCCCTTCTCCCCCAAGCCCAGAGCATCCTTCACCACAAGATGGAGGGTGTGTGCGGTGCAAGGGATGATTGTGAAGTCCCCGTCATGGACTGCCTTCAGTATATTGGACGCGTTGTCCATGACACACCCCTCGGTGAAGGCCATGCCTGGCGTGACCCACTCCCTCACCATGGTGGCCAGGGCTGCCTCAAGGTTCCTTGAGGTGAGGGAGCTGTCCATTATTTGTGCCTGAAGCAGGGCCCACCTATACCCTGCTTCAGGACCCCTCCTGCCACTGCCAAGTGCTGCCTCTGGGTCCTGCCACCAGTGTGCAGTCACTGCCAGGTAGGCATGCTGGGCGTTTCTGGAGGACCACAGGTCAGTGGTGAAGCAGACCGTGGTCCCCCCAGCCCCTTCCAGCTGCTCCCTCACCTGCTCCTTCAAAGCCCTGTAGAGCTGTGGTACCACAGTCTGACTCAGGGTGGAGTGGGAAGGCAGCTTAAATTGGGGGCCCAGGAATCCAATCAGTCACTGGAAGCCATTGTCGTCTACAATTGAGAAGGGCTGCCCATCCAGCATAATCATCTCGGCCAACAGGCACTTGGCTTTCTCCTGAAAGAAACCACACTGCCCTTGAGCACCCGATGGCCTTGGCAGCTGCCCCCACCCCATCTCCCCCATGGTGGACTGACGCTGCTGCTGGCGACTCTCCTGCTGCTGTTCTGCCCCCATACTGCTTCTGCTGCTAGAAGCAGCAGCAGTTGGTGCGGGACACTTGCCCACTGAAGGAGCCGGACAACTGGCCGCTGCAGTCAGGAACCCGCTTGCATCCACTTCCCCTGCCTTCCTGCGTAGCATCAGAGCACTGTGGCATGTCTTGAGGTGCCTCGCCATTGCAGTTGTCCCAAGGTTGGCGACCACCTTCCCACGCTTCACCAGCTTATTGCACAAAGTGCACTGCACCTCTATGGGATCATCTGCCCGCACCAGCTTAAAATATTCCCAGACTGAGGATTTTTTTCCCCCTCCTGCCTTCTGGTCCGCCCCGGGTGATGCGCTGCTGGGAGGGGGAGAACTTGGTGGCTCTGGTGACACAGCTCTGGGCGGAGGCTCAGCCATCGCCTCAGCTACAGACATCTTCTCTGCTGCACTAGTGTCTGCCTCTTCCTCACTGTCCGCAATCACGTTGATGTCCCATGAAGGGGAGTACTGGGACCCTGAGGCTAGACTGCCCATGCCCACCATGCTGCTGGAACTCTCCCTGTGCCCCCCTCTATAGCTTCTAGTGCTGCTGCTGCTACTGCTACTCCTCTCCCTACTGACATTGACCGGGGATCGGGCCCTGTCTCTAGCAGCCAGGGTGGGATCCATCAGTTCTGGATTGCTGGGGATCGCCTCGACAGTGGGGGACATTGTTGGCCCTGTAGGAACATCGCAAACAGCCCCAGCACCTGCTCCAGCACCAGCACCAGCAGAGACAGATGCAGCCTCAAGTCCTGCAGACCCAGTGCCGTGCGTGGCAGTGGAGGAGGGAACTGCCAGGAGGCGATGCTGAGCCTTTGAAGCCTGTTGCCCTAAAGCAGGCCTGCTGAGTTTGGGGTGTGGTGATGTGCTCGGGCTACTACTGCTTCCCGCTGCTGCTCCCCTGGCATAGGCCCTTCTGCCTCTGGCACGTGCCCCATTGCCTCCCCTATGGGCAGCAGACCGACCTCTCCTTCCCATCTCCATTTCTCCCTCCAAAATAATGTTTTTATATTTGTTTTGTTTTGGTTTTTTTAATTATTTTTTTTATCTAATATTATATCTATCTATCTACACTAAATCTAACTGCTATTAACTATTCTAAATGCTATGAACTAAATGGATTATCTAATAAGTACAAAGGCCTACTCCTACAAACACTAAATCTCTAAACACTATCTCTATCTCCACTAGTAACTCCTACAACTATCTACTATCTCTAATCTAATATCTATATCTATCTATATATGGGATGGGGAGTGACACAAAGAACACAGAGAGGAAGGTACAAAACTGAAATGAAACGTAAATCAATCTAATGCTACTCAAAATGAATAAAAAGACAGGGGAAGGGAATCAGGAATGGAATATATAGAGCGGGAGAGGGAAAGGACTCAATGGAGGGGGGAGGGAGGAAGGAACATTGAACACAGGGAGGGGAAAAAACAAAAAATAACACCTAAATCTATCTAATCTAAGCTAAATAAATGATAATATGGAGGTAGATGGGTTGGATGGGTGAAATAAGAGGAGGATTGCAATGGATTGAGGAGAACAAAACTGCTGGGAGAGGGAGCCTTCTGAAACATCTGCTGTTCAGGAACAGTGACTAGCTCAGAAGGTGTTGGCAGGGGGGAGGGAAATTAATTTTGTTACTTGCTGCGCCCGCCTCACCGCAAGCCCCATTGGCTCCATGCAGCCTAGCCTGTGGCCAATCGCAGACTGCGAAGCCAGTGGTCTGAGGAGAAAAGGGATGGTGATTGGGCAGGCTGGCTGCTACTCCAAGTCTCTCCACCCCTGGTGCCTGGAAGTCTGCTCCTCAGTTGACTCCCCCTCCCTGTCACATTTTGCCTTCCAGTGACAGGTTTTTGCCACCAGAACTCATCTGAAAGGGATACAAAATGAGCAAATTGTTCTGTCATTTCAAAGTTGGGAATCGGGTTCGGTTTGGCAGGTTCGGGTTCGGTTCGGCAGGTTCGGGTTCATGTTCGGTCATCCGAACAGGTCAAGTTCGAGCCGAACTCCGAACTTCTGAACCGCGTTCGCCCATCCCTATAAAATAAGAAATCCCAACCATCCAACCACAAATGTCCAAGTAAACGGGTATATACCAAAACCCTTCTGCTCATCAACCATCTTCGCATTCCTTCCATCCAGTATTCCCCATATCCCCCCCATGTCTGTGACACACACACGGGTCATGATATATGCCCCCCATGCCTATACATTCTCCCACCCCCACCAGAATTTCAGAGCCAGTTCTTTCTTATGAGAAAACAAAATATCAGCACAAGACTTTTCAACCAGCTCTCAATAGATTGCTGAAGTCTAGAATTTGTAGTCACGCAGCCTCTACGTATAGAACTCCCATGTGTAAGGAAGTGTGTATTAACAACAAATATGAAAGGAAGCTTAGATTGTTCATCTTTTAAAGTCATCAAATCAAATTTTGAACAGAGCTGAAACGGGTACCTAATTTGGTACCCTGGGCAAAACCAGCATTTTCTAGTACTGTCTCAGGTACTCAACGAGCTACCTGATCACCGATCAGGTACTTGGGTACCTAAAAAATAGGTCATTTCCATTAACAAAGCATCAATTTTAGTGTTGCCAATCAGTAAATCAAACCTGAAAACGGAAAAATTGGGACAGAAAACTGAAAAATCAGTACCAGAAATCAATATTCTGGGAGCAGAAGTCACCATTCCAGGATGAGAAGGCAACAATCCAGGGCACCAGGTACTCAGATAGGGCATTCATTGGGTACTGATTAGTACCCAAACAGTGTGGGTCAATGGGAGTACCAGAAATTCAACCGTTAGACCCGTTTTTGCAGGTACTCATTTCAGCTCTAGTCTTGAACTCTTGAAGTAAAGAAATAGTTTAGCCAAAAGTGCTTAATGGATTTGGCCCAGTTATAACTGGAAGAAATTCAATCGGCTTATGCTATATGGAAGGTCAGATTAGAGAATCTCGCTCATCCATCCAGTCCTTAAAAATCTTTGAACCAACGACCACGCCCCTTGACTTTAATGAACTCCCACATCAGGGACGCCCTAACTTTTTGAGACTTTAATTAAAGCTGAAAGAAGGCATCTGCCAATTTGGGTAACCTGTTGAATTTCTGATACCCAGTTTGACTCGGTAACAATGAGGTACCATGCGGTACCCAATTACTAGTCTATCGGGTACCCAATGTCCCAGAATGTTGACTTATGGTACTGATTTTTTAAAACATTTTTGTTGATATACTGACTCCCGACATCTATTTACTGGGTTACCATCAATTTATCAGCAACATCCGGCCCCAGAAAACTACTTCCAGTTCAATTTTTATATTTATTTAGTTTTTTCTTTCAATTTTTCTTCTTAAAACACTTATTTATTTATTTATTTATTTATCCCAAAAAAATCAACTTTCCTGTCCCAGAAAGTCAATTTCCAATCCTAGAAAACTACTTCCAGTCATTTTTTTAAAACATTCATGCCACTTTTTCACTTTTCTAACTTGTTATACCATGTTTTCCACCGTGCATACCAATATGCACGTTGACACATGAAGCCAGCTTAGTAAATACATTCAGTTGCAACACAGGAACTGTTGTACCAGTAGAGGACAGTGTTCCCAAAACCTTATGATGGATTCACTCCTCTATATGGGGATCCTTGTAAGCTGTTGAGAAAGACTTAGAGGCCTGCTGGAAAAGCAAGATATGGAATGTCGGCATAAGAGGATAATACGGTCACATGAGCCTGTATTGTACAGTCAGTGGTGCCTGATAACAGAACAAGACCATCCCACAGAGAACAGAGCTGTGCATAATTGGGTGGAGAAGAACATGTCGCCTGCTGGCTTGAGCCATGAAAAGCATTCCCTGTCTCACCAGGGGAGCAGATGCAGTGAGCCAGCTAAGAATGCATTCGCCCCAAAATTATTACGCAGGCTTTGTGTTTCCTGCTGCCTCTTGGAAAGGGTGCCAGATGGCAAGAACCACTGAGAATTAACTCCCTGCTAAGTGATGATAAACCTGCAGCTACTACCTTCCTGCACGGCCTGTATCATGCACTCAGAGTACAGATTTGTAATGCAAAGCAGTCAAGTCCCGTAATACATATTGCATCTACTAGATCTCATTCCTAAGGATATGTGTAGCTCCTCCCAACTGCAGCTCAGGCTCAAGGCAGGCAGCCATAAAGCAAGGCTCAAAAAGGAGTTTTTAAAGGGGTTGTGGCCGGGGTGCTTTGGCAGGTCCCTAGAGTCACACACTAGTCCTTGTGTCCTTTGGGGATATATAGTAACAACTCCAAGATCAAAAAATCTACCTCAATCCAGCATGACTTGATCCCTTTCCTTTAAGGATAGGTACAATACTGAGAAGGTTCGAGTCATGCTGGACAATGGTAGATTTTTCGATCTTGGGGATATTACTATATTTAGGGACCAGCATTCACCATGTTTTCCTTCTTCTTGCCCACAGGAAACATGGGTCCCTGGTGATATTCTATTTTATGGAACCAGTCCTGAGTAGGAATGGAAGTGGATGACCCAGGTAGAGACGATTTGGTACCTGCAGGCAATACCCACATTCTCAGGTACCGTTTCTGGTATCTGAACCAATAGCCAAATACCATTTGAGTACAACCCCCCCAAATTTCAGCTTCCAAATACCTGAAATTCCTAAAAACGTGTGGGGTGTGGAGCAAAATACTTGAACACTTTCAGCATTTCATTTTGGTATTTTGGGTCCCTGATCAGATATTATTTCAGCCACCAAAAAGTACCTGAAATTGTCTATTGGAATTGGGTACTGCAAATTCAATGGTCATCTCTTTTTTTAGGGCACCTGTGTCCGCTCTAGATCCACGTCATTGGGTGATTTCAGACGTTACGGGGCCCATTGGCCCTGTACCGAAATCACCCTATTCATTCCCTGCCGGGGTCACCCCGTAACGCCACAACAGACGTGCCGGGGGGATCCCGGCAGGGAATGTGGGAGGGAGCGGGGCCGCGTGGCGCAACGTGCGGCTGCACGGCCCCGCCCCCTCCAAGCACCCCGCAGCCCACCCTCCAGGGAGACGGGCGGGCGGCGGGGCCACTGCAGCCGCCGCGTCGGGCCAGAAGCGCCATGGCCCGGGATCCCGCTGGGGATCCCGGGCCGTGGCAACCGGCCAGACGTTACTTTTTGTTGGTCCCTGCCGGGGGTCCGTTTGACCATGCTTCCCAGGACATTACCCCGGCTAGCCCGGGAAGCGTGGATCAAATTGACCCCATGTGGGGATTCACAGTGGCGAACATCTGGCGGCCTCCAAACAGACGTTCGAGACACGGTGACCACAGGTGGGTATTCACCGTGATCTCGTAACGTCTGAAAATACCCATTGTTATACATATTAAAACCAAGAGGAAAGACAAGTGAATCCTTTTTTTGTTTTTTACCAGTTAAACATGTGGAAACCTTAGGAATTGCCAGCCCTCGTCACCCAGGAGCCTCTTCTAAGCCAAAGACAGATAGTTCCTGGCATGGAAGGCCAGCCTTTCAAGGACTCCATTATCTAGCTCTAAGGGCAAACAAATGTCGTGCAGAATATCTGGCTCTTCTATTAAACGCTTCCTTCTTCCAACGCCCAAGAAGAAATAGAAGGTTTTACTTGGAGAGGGAATAGCGGGAGAGAATCAATTGAACCCATTTATAGAGCAAATCCTTTCAAAGGAAGAGCTGCCTTCTGATCAGGGAACTATGTACCATCTACGAATTAGAACTAAAAGCTGTCCAAGCCATCACGTCTTAAAGTGACGGGGCTTTTAGGAGAATAAAATGCTGCTAATAGAGCCTTCCCTTTGATTATCGAAAGAAAAATCATTACACGCATCACACAAGAAATCCTTTTCTTTCCTCCTAATGTCACTTTTCTTTCAGTTGGAGAGGAGGGTTCATCAGCAGTATTGTAGTCAATGCATAGACAGCTATGCCATCTCTCCATCTAAAATGGAACATTTTAAAGTGGGCCCGAGCCCATGCCCTGGACGCTACCATACGTAGCCACACAGTTTCTGCATGAGCCATAGGCCCTGTACCAGAGTTGCATACGGCTTGCATGCATACTCTGCGGGGCATGGGACTGACCCCACCTCAATCCCACTGGTTAGATGTAATTGTCTCTTTGCCAATTAAGATGAGGGCTGAGTCCAAGGAAGTATCTAACCCATGGAGGTTAGGAGGAGAAGGAGTCCATGGGAGAGGAATCAAAGGTGGCGCCCCTCTCGGCTGCCGCCTGACCACTACTGCTGCTCCGTCAGCTCCCCCTTGCTGCTTCAGGGGGTCGGGACCCAGGAGGACTCACCCCTGTCATCCCTCCCTCAGAAGGACTATTGTTGCGGCCACCATGCCATCGCGCTGGGGTAAGGGATGTCCCTGGGCCCCCACCTGACTAATCACCACCCCCTCCCTGCAGGAGAGAGGGAAGGGCCAGGAATGCCCTCCCCGTACTTCTGGTGCAGAGGAGAGGAATTAAAGGCGATGTGCCTCTCAGCAGCATTACAGGCCATGCGCCAAAGGGCCGCTGATAAAGGACAGGGGGGAACCTGCAGCCATTGGGGTCATGCTAGGCCGGGGAAATTATGGTCCTTCCAGAAGGGTGGTTAAACCCTCTCACTGACAGGTGGCGAGGTGGTTAATGATCAGATGGCCCCCGATCTGGGGTTGCTGCTATTTAGCGCGAGGTAGGTTGTCAATAAGTCAACTATTGTCCGTTAATCCTGGACCAGGAGGCCAACCTCTTGTGTATTACAGAGACCTGACTGGACACCAAGTCAAGGCCTATTCTGGCCAACCTTGTCCCGGCCAGGTACTCCATATAGCATCAGCACCAGTCAGAGGGACGGGGAGGTGGTGTCGCCGTTATTTTTTTTAAGGAGACTTGGTCTGTGAGGAGGTATCTGGTGCAAACTATGGCTAGTATGCAGGGCCTCCATCTGGTGATCCATCCAAATTAATCACCAGATGGGATTGCTGCAGATATACCATGCACCTACCTATACGGCAACATCCCTGCATGCTTTAGCTGAGCTGGTGTTGGAGGTGGTCTTGTGATCGCTTAGGACTGTGGTCCTGGGGGATTTCAACATCCACAGCGACGCCAGCCTTGGGGGGGCAGAGCGTAATTTAATGACCGCCATGGCAACCATGGGACCATCTCAGTTAGTGGTTGGCCCCACACATGATGGGTGGGCATACCCTTGACCTGATATTGTGCCCTGGCTTTGAGGCGGGGAGTCCGGTGGTGGTGGTGTGTGTGTGTGTGGAATATCAGCATTACCCTCATCACGGAAGGATCATTACCTCCTTTAGGCCAGTAATCTGGCACATCAGCCCCCAGAAGGGTGCAGAATCAGTTTGGTTGGTTTGCCCCCGGAGACTTATGAAACTGGAGAGGTTCCAGAATGCTCTTGAGGAGTTACCCTCTGATCTTGATGACCACTCACTTGAAGACCTCATGGCTCTTTGGAACACCTTGCTGATAGAGGCCATCGGCCAAACAGCTCCTAGGCATCTGCTTCCTGAACATCGACACCACAGATCCCCCTGGTTTACGGAGGACCCGCGGTCGATGAAGCAGGAGGGGTGGCAGTTGGAGCGATGGTGGCACCATTCTCGTGCTGAAGCCGACCAATTGCAGCATAGAGTTTGTTTGCAAGCTTATGCTGTGGAGATGCAGGCAGCAAAGAAGAGGTTCTTTGCTGCTCTCATAGTTTCCACAAAGTTGCATGCAGCTAAGCTTTTCTGGGTGGTGCGGTGCTGGTCAGTCCGGCCTCCCTCCACCTGGAACTGGAATTTTCCAGTGCTTGCTGTGACACTTTTGTCGACTTTTTTTGTGGAGGGAGAAAACAAATCACTCATTCATCATGACTTTGATGCCGCATTTACTGCAGTAGGAGAACCAGAGCTAATGGAACCCCGTCTTGTCCTGTTTCCTGGAACCAGTTGCAGCGGGTGTCACCCGCTAACGCGGGAGATGTCCTTGGGACAGTTAGGGCCACCTGTTGTGAACGTGACCCTTGCCCATCCTGGCTGGTTAAGGCCACCTGGGAAACGTAGAGGCAATTGTTGGCTAGAGTGATCTACACCTTCCTAAGGGAGGGCAACGTGCCGGGCTGCCTCAAGGAGGCGATGATGCAGCCTCTGCTCACGAAACCATCTTCAGATGTTGACTCCCAGGCCAGCTATCAACCTGTCTCAATCCTTCACATTTTAGGGAAGGTTACTGAATGGGTGGTGTCTCGACATCTCCAGGAGCAACTGGACCTCAGCTTTCTGGATCCCTTGCCGTCCAGCTTTTGTCCAAGGTTTGGTATGGAGGCTGAGCTTGTGGCTTTGGTCAACAACCTCTACTGTGAGAAGGACCAGGGTCAATTGACCTTGTTGAGCCCGTTAGATTTCTCAGCTGCATTTGATACCATTGAGCACGAGATGTTAGTGACTCACTTGCAGGACTGAGCCAGGGTGAGTAGAATTGTTCTTGAATGGTTCTGCTCCTTCCTGGCTAGGAGAACTCAATGTGTGGTACTGGGTGATTATTCATCTTCTCCCTGGAACATATAAAGCCCTTTATGGCCTGGGTCCCGCATATCTGCTGGATCACCTCACCCCCCAGGTACTGGATTGGCCCCTGCGGTTGGACAGGAGTGCCCTTCTTGGAGTCCCCCATATATCTCAGGTGATGATGATAAGGAGGGTCTTCTCGGTGGCTGCATGGAGGCTGTGGAACTCCCTCCCAATGTAGGCCCGCCTGACCCTGAACGTCCCCTCTTTCTGTAGACAATGCAAGTTCTGGCTTTTTCATCAGGCCTTTGGTGAGGGAGATGGGTGAAGGGAGGGGGTTGTGGGTAGTTTCTCAACTGTAGGATATTTCATAGATTTTATATTATGTTGTTTATGTGTTTTTAAATATGCTGAGGGCCACCCTGAGCTGCAGTAGCAGGAAGGAGTGGCCGATAAAATGTAGAGGGGGGAGGAGATAAATAAATAAATAAATAAATAAATGATGTCCATGGGGGCAATTTAAAAATGGTCAGTGAGCCACACCAAAGAATACAGAGATATGTTTGATGTGCATCCCCTCCAAATTTTCATGTTTCATATGCTGGAACTCCCTCCGCCACAGTCACACAGCCTGAGGCAATGCAAGACCTTTCTTTTTGGCAAAACGTTTGGTGGGGGAGGAATAGGGAATGGGTGAGGGTGGGTTTTTCAAAGGAATTTTCATCTGTTTTTGTGTTGTAAGCCACCCTGAATCTTAAGGGAGGGAGGGAGGGAGGGAAGATAGATAGCTAGATAGCTATCTGTGTTTAATTCCTACAGTCCCTGTTATTTTGGTGTGAAAACAGAAGCATTATCTGAGACCGCAATGAGCAAGCACTAATAACATTGCCAAAGTGACTGTAATTCCCCAAACAAATAATCAGGTAAACCAAAATACCCAAAATGGAGTAACCCATATCTAAAAAAATATCTGAAACTACAGATACACAAGTTTCATTTTGTTGGACAAATGTAATTCAGATATTTGGAAGACTATTGGTGTATGAGAATTTTATTTGTGAATACAAATCTGCATGCTTTAAGATTCTCTTTGACCACTAGGCTGCAGCCCACTTCTGAAGAGCAAGTTTCCTGATTGGTAGGCAGTGCCATTTACACCATGAGTAGGGTTCCTACTTTTCCGCAACAAAAAATTGGAAATTCTCCGATAAAAAAACAAATTCTCTGATTAAAAAACCAAAATCACTGTTTTTCTGTGATTAAATGTAAATGCTAGTTGACTTTCCCTGTGTCCTCAGAAAAAGGCCAAGGCTGCAGAAGCCTTACCCAAAGTGGGGTAAGGCTGCCCAACTTGAGGTAGCATGCCGCCGTTCATGCCCCGGTTCCCGTCTGACCTGTCCTGCAGTGAGGTCTGCCACGGGGCTTTGAGCAGCGGGTGCTGGTGCCATTCTTGTGTGGCCATGTCCTGCACGTGTGACCAGTGCCTCAGCCTGCCTTGCTCTCCACGCTGGCCCCAAAGCATGGCAGCTGAAATAGCCCACCCCAGGGAGTGCAGGAATCAGTCCCAGCTGGGCTCGTGTGTCTGCACCCTATCTTGGAATCCTTCTCGTTAGAGTGGAGTAGTGAGATCAGCAGAGTAGAGGAAATGTAGCAAGGGTGATTGGACTTCACTGTGGGAGTTGCAGGGAACCGACCCCACCACCTTACTCCAAATCAGTCGGGGAAAAGTCTCTTGTTCCTCCTCCCTTGGTTTTCTGTCCATGTTTTCAGTTGAGAAATACATGTAACTGTTCTTGTTGTTAAACAGGATGCAGCGTACGGATACCAAGGAGAGCAGAAAACAAGATACACTAAATTAATTACTTTCACATCATGTTGAACTATTTATCCTATTTTCCTTGACATCCTCGCCCCGTGTGTGCGTGTGTCGCACCTGAGTCAGAGGCATGGGAATACATTGAAAATAAGACTCCCCCCACACACACACACACACACTTTAGTTGAATTAGCCAACTGAAGCTTCTTCTTATGAACCCGTGAAACCATCGATAATACTTTATACCATCTAAAAACCAGTTCCCTTTGGCTGACACAGGCATTTGAGTGGCAGATTAGTTATTTTATTTGCTCCCCTCCCACCCCCCCAAACAGAATTTGTGTGGAAAGTTTTTGCTTTAATGTTTTATTTTCCTTCACATTGGAACTTGCTTGCATCCATCTTGAAATTCTGCGCTAAGAGTTGGGAAAGCATTCTTGTGTGGTGGTCCACATTTCCTAGCCAGTTGGTTTAATACATCTCCCAGGCACCACCCTTAGAACAGATTATATGTAAATGAAGATAGATATTTATTAATGTTCAACAAAGTCATAACATGTAACAAGAAAACTATCAAATACAAAAATATAAAAACAAAACAAAAATATAATTAGCTAATCCAAAGCTTACACCCAACAACAAATATGTCCCTGGGATCAGGAAACCTCAATGTGAGCTTAGGGGGTCACGTTATCAGCCCTCCCATCCTTAAGAATTTCATATAAAAAGGAAGCCACATTTTTTGTTAGAGTTACATTACACCCTTCTAAACAAACAAGCAATAAGGGCGCAGGGATTCTCAAATCCCATTGCTCAAGGCACATAGCGAGCCATCTATCGCGGCTAAGCCGCAAGAGCTCCCAGGAAAAGAAGAGGTGGTCTAGGGAGGCCGCTGTCCGTGAGGAGCAATTACATAGGCATAAAGCTGGCGGAACCCCTGAAAACGCCCTTCCGTCGTCGGGGTAGGGAGCACATTCATCCTAGCCATATTAAAACACCTCCTAGCCGGAGGATGGAGTTGCTGAGAAAGATAGAAAGGTGGGAGGTGAACAGATTCAAACAGTTCCACAAACCCCACCATAGTCACTTTAGAGCGCAAATTGGCGATCTCTTCCTGCCGTGTAATATCTGAGAGTCTTTGCTTAATTACTTTCTTAGCTGCTACATAGCCCAGAGTAGAAAGAGAGACTAGTGATAGACCTATACTGTTCAACTTCCGTAGTACCAACTTCATCCATGGGCTATGAAACTGATCCCTTAATGTAGCACAGGCCAAAGGGCAGCCAGTCCGTAGTGTAATTTCAACCAGTGTGAGAGACCAAACCAAGGTGTCTATAAATAGGACCCCGCACTCAAGCCAAACCGCCGCGCAGGGTGCATGACTAGGGAGGGCAAGCAGTGACCTGAGAAATTTAGTTTGCAGGCACTCAAGCATAGAGGTTCTCTCCAAGGCCCAAAATTGTGATCCAAACAGAAACTGGGCCAAACACCTGGCCTGGTACACCTTATTAGCTGCCATTATCAAATAACCTCCCTGTGATTTAAAGAAACGTCCGATCACCTTCCCCATCAAATTGGCCTGAGCACACACAGTGGTAATATGGACCACCCATCTCCCATTGGCCTGAAAGGTCAATCCAAGGTACTTGTAGCTTGTGGCCTGTTGGAGCTCATGGGCATCCAGGAACCACCTATGTAACCGTCTTTTGGTAGAAAAAAACATAACCTGGTTTTTTTCGTAGTTTACTTCCAAATAATTGACGGCACAGTATTGGCCCAAAGATTGCATTGCCTACCCAAGCCTACCCGGGATCTGGACAACAGGATCGCATCATCTGCATGCAGTAGAATAGCTATCTCCTTATTCCCGATCTTAGGGGGATGGTTGTCCATAGAAGTAACGGACATAATTAGATCGTTAACATAGATGTTAAAGAGCGTGGGGGCAAGCACGCACCCTTGCTTGACCCCACGTTCTGTCCGTATCAAGCCGGATAGTGAGCCTGCCTGGTCAATCCTCACACGTAGAGAAGTATCCGTGTATAGCCTGCGTATAAGGAAGAGAAGCCTTGGATCCATTGAGGTTAATGATAATTTGTGCCAAAGACGATTCCTGGACACCAGGTCAAACGCTGCCCGGAAGTCTACAAAAGCAGCATGCAGCCCCGTATTAGAGGAATATTTGCTGATCAAATGAGTTAGAACCATATAGTGATCCGATGTAGAGCAGCCCGCCCTAAAGCCATTCTGCTCATCCCTTAGAAATCGTTCCTCCTTCAGCCAGTCCTCCAATTTACCCAGTAAAAATCTGGCATATAACTTTGTAACAACACTAAGGAGACTTATAGGGCAATAGTTCTTGGGTTGCTCTGGAGGGCCCCTTTTATAAATGGGGACCACCTCCGCCTGTTCCCACAGCTCAGGGAGCTTCCCTGTTAGATTAATTCCAGAGAATAGATGGGCCAGGACAGAGGCCCACCACGTGGAATTAGATTTAAATAACTCCCCTGGCAAGCCATCCGGGCCAGCCGCCTTTCCTTTCTTAAGTTTCTGGAGCTTGCATCCATCCCGAAATCCTGTGCTAAGAGTTGGGAAAACATTCTTGTGTGGTGTTTCGCATTTCCTAGCCAGTTGGTTTAATACATCTCCCAGGCACCACCCTTAGAACAGATTAAATATCTGTCTTGGAACCAAGATTTTGTTTTATTTTATTTATTCCATGTTTTACCTCACCCTTTCAGATAAAGCTCAGGGCAGCTTACATGATAAATAAACAACATCCACCCACATAAAATCAGCTTTTAAATCACCTAACACCCACACACACACACACACACCCACACACACACACACACACACACACTTTCCCAAATCCCTTCCACCTGACCCTCTCCCTGCCGGCCAAATCCCTGGACAAACAAACAGGTCTTGCATCCCTTCCAGAATATGAGCAAGCTGGGGCTTAGATGAACCTCCAAGGGGAGAGAGTTCCATAATTGTGGGACAACCATCAAGAACACCTCCCTGCATGCCCTCGTTGTGACAACTTCATGGCCAGAACGTAAGGAGAGGGGTGGTCTTTCAGACTGTGCGTGTGTGTATGGAGAACAAGTACTTTGAAGGGATATATACAACATGTTTGTGTGTGTGTGTGCGTGCGAACACACACCCAAGAAATCAGATTTTGAAGAAGTTGTCAGAATCTCAGAACACACTATCTGTTGTTTGGAACCTTCCAAGTTAAGACAGTAAATAACCAGAGATAGAGATTAATAGCAGAAATCACTTGAGTCGGTCATAAAAACAAGACAGCATCAATTAGCAAAGATCACTGAAGACTGATAACACCAAAAGACAACCTCTTGATAATCAGTTTTATAGTGATGGATAGCAGAAGAGTTTAATGCATGAACATAACATCAGGATTAGAATTTCATTAGAGAGTTTGCTAAAGTTAAGAAAACTTCAAAGTGTATGTGGCAAAATCTTTTTTTGCCAGGTTGTCTGCCTTGAAAACAGAGATGTGAATAAATTTCCATCCACACACTCAAGGTTGAAATATCACAGAAATTTGTGTCAGAAGGAGTCTGGGTGGGATCAACTGCAGCAAAACCTGTCTTCTGGAGCGATATTATGCCTACCACTTTGTAATTTACCAGTCGTGAGAGCTGAGCTAACACAATCTAATTGTATTTTAATGTCTTCCATGAGACCAAGAATGGTTCGTCATCGTCTAAAGAGATGCACGAGCTGAAGTCATCCATGTGATTATGGCAAGTTACTGCATTTATTGTGCTCACGGATTTACCCAATGTCATCCTTTAAAGTCAAAGTCCATATGAGGAGGGAATCTGGCAGTAACACCCTTAAAGGCCTCCAGTCTCTCCATCTACCTTTGGGCAAATATTTCTTAGGTGTACAAATGTGTACAATAAAGACAGATTTGGAGTGTTGGATTGCTGTCCAGTATCATATTGCTACTTGGGACATACTTGCGAGGAACTGGCCCATACAATTCTAAGGTCTTGCTAGGGTTGGGTCAACATTGCTGTTGCGTTTCTGCTGAACATGTCCACAAAGAAGGCATAGAAACTTTAGTTTTTGATCGATATTCTGATCAGAAACATTTCCAATCGAAATACCGATGGGGGGAAAACGTGCTCATTGCACATACGCAAAATGGCTGCTGCCCATATTCAGAATGGCAGCACTGCATTTGTAAGTGTCCATTCTTTGTTTATTTTGTCCACTCCAATTGAAATTGGACGGAATTTTGGCTGCTTATTTTCAATAGGAACGGACAAAATGTCCAATTCTGATCAGAAATTGGAACGGGCAGAAACTAGGTCTTGCCATGTATTTGGTAATGACTTGATAGATAACTTGTTTAAAAGACCTTTCACTTTGTTCTCCTCCCCCTACCATGGTTATTAGTAGAGCTGAAACAAATACATACAAAAAGAGGGTATAATCGACAAATTTCTGGTATGCAAGATCAACCTGAAATCTTTGGGCACAAATCAATAACTGATTGGGGCACAATTCAGGTAACATTGAGTTTTGGTTCTGATTTTTTTGGTTTTCCATTCCAATCTACTGATCAATTAACAGAAAATGAATAAATCATTAACGGAAATTACTGGTTTGGGGGAGTATTTGGGTGCCCAATCAGTGATTGGATAGTCCAACAGGTAGTGGTCAAAAATGTGGGTATTACCCATGCGTACTAAATTAGGTGCCTGTTTCAGCTCTGGTGGTTACTAGGTCTTTGTAATGTTATCCATTACATTGTTAGCTAGCCCGGATGGAAAATATGGCACGTTCCTCCCTGTAAGCTAAGAATGCTTAATGGAAGTCTGAGATACCCAGCTCAATAGAAGGTTATATAGGAAAATAACAAGGACCAGACTGAATTATTTTTAAATGAATCTTCAGGTACTAATTTTCACTCAGAGGAAAGCTATTTTTCTCCCTATTGTTAATCTAAATGCTAGAGGCAAAGTAAGTGTTAATATCACTGATGCGCAATGATTATCAAGCTCTGTTGATTTGCAATAAGTGTATTAGGAAAATGAAGGGACTTTTCTGGAAGGCAAATTAATTTAAATAAATTTTGCTGAGAGATCTATTCCCCCCCCCCGTTACATTTTTGTAATGAAATAAAAACAAATGCCCAGTCCTTCACTGATAGCACAAACGCAACAGTCAAACAAGAATATGTCTCTCCCACTGTCCATGTCTCTCCCACTGTCCCCTCTCCTTGTCTCCCCCTCCTTGTCTTTTAGATTGTAAGCCACAGGCAGGGACCGCGTCTGATTGTATGTTCTGTACAGCGCCAGGTTTTGCAACTGGCGCTTTATAAATGTTTAATAATAATAATAATAATCCTTTTGCTTTGTAGTAAAAAAAATAAATTAGAATGGAAAGTGCCACTCTAAATACCAAAGTATTCCACAACTGGCAATATCTTTATTAATAATAAGGATTAACAGGAAAAATAAAAATAAATGGTAGGGAAAACAAAAAAGATACTATGCACAAGTAGATTTTCATTCATTTTGTTTTGAGGAAAAAGTTTTTTAAAAAAATAAAAATCAACCAAGAAGACTTTGACCTTAGAGGAGAAATGAAATTATGGCTCAATTCAGTCTCCACTGTGGATACAGCCAGTTCAGTTTGGCAGAAGTCAAAACAAAGGATCGTTCAGCCAGAGTCAAGGGAGGGGGGGGGGAATTGACCCTTCAGCACATGCACCAAACAGCACTGGCCCATATCCCAGATGTTGGTGTCATCATGGTCAGCTTCATTTTGTTTATGTGCCATCCAGCCTGTTCCATTTTGCATGCGTGCAAAGACCCAGTTGGAATTCCGATTGGAAATTTCCATCGATGGGAATTCTGATCGGAATTCCGACAGCCATTCTGTTTTCACAGAACTGTAAGACAGAATGGCTGTATCAAACCAACCCTATTTGACACTACAGTCACCAGAGCTACAACAGGTTCCCGGGTCGACACTCAACCAGATGTTACTTTGTATATACAGAGTGTGCAAACATAACATAGGAAGAGTCATACTGGGTCAGACCAATGGTCCCTCAAGCTCAGGATCCTGTCTCTCCCACTTCCCTAACTTTCATTACAGGGAAAATTAAAATACAATTACATTGTGTTAACTCAGCTCTCACGACTCTCTGCTCTCACAACTGGTAAGTTACTGGAAAATTACAGGGATAACTGGATGGTGCTAATTTGCAAAAATCGGCATGTGAGTGAAAATTGACTTTGAGACTAGGTTAAACAGGTTTCCAAACACCCCAACACTTCATAGGACACTACACAGACTCATAGAACGGGCACCCCTTCAGTACTCCATAAGAAAGACACCCCACAATTGCTGCTGGACATGGTGTTTGGTGGGCTGCTGCCCCGGGATTCCTATTTGTGACAACCCACGATGCTCTTGGGTGACAGCACCTTTTCAGTTGTGCGGTGGGGAGCGCCACTGAGTAGTTAACCGCCCTCTGGGACACGCCTCTTCTCCTGGATATCGCTGATTGGCCCCCTGAGGACACAGGTGCTTGTGCGGGACATTGAAAGAGGAGCCGCGGCTCCCTTATTTACAACAATTAATCTAAAGGGGTGATTCCAAGACACTGGCTAAAGAGCCTAGTGATACTGATTCACAAAAAGGGGGATCCAAATGACCCCTCCAATTACAGGCCAATTAGCTTGCTGTCTGTGGTGGGGAAAATTTACGCAAAGTATCTTCTTGGCAAATTTCAGAACTGGCTAGATAGCAATAACATTATTTTTCCAGAGCAAACTCTATTTAGTAAGGGCCAGTCAACCCTAGACCATGTATTTACTCTTAGATATTTAACGGTTAAGTATGCTACTTCTTTTATGAACAGATCCTTGTTCTGCTGTTTTGTTGACTTAAAGGAAGAATTCGATACCATAGATAGGGAGTGCCTGTGGTGGAAATTAAGCAGATCTTCTATGGACGGCCGACTTCTTTTCTTGATAATTAAATTACATCTTGGCAATGCTATACAGGTTCGATCATTCCTGGAGCAACCCCTCACTAGGAATATTTCTCTGGATAGGGGTGTTCGACAGGGATGCATTCTAGCACCAGCCTTATTCAATTTTTCTGTCAATGATGTGGTCACATATATGGCTGGAAGCAATTCCCACGCACAAAGGTTGGGGGCTCGGAGACTCCCAATCTTGATGTATGCAGACGATACGGTCTTGCTTTCTTTGACTCAGATTGGCTTGAGACGTAATATACGGAGATTCGCCCTGTATTGTAGACAGGAGAACCTAATTATAAACTATGTTAATACCAAAGTTTTGATAATTGGCCGTCGCCAATACAGATGGCAAGCAGTTAACTCTATAGAGCAGGTACAATCCTTTAAATATCTGGGGGTCTATTTTTCAGTTACAGGAGGCTGGTCCTTACACTACAAAGCCGCCATTGCTCTAGCCCGGAAATCCTCGAGCTCGATTACCAGCTTTTTTTATTCCAGGGGAGGCAAGCTTGTTGGCCCAGCACTTCATCTGTTCAAGGCCAAAGTGGTCCCCCAACTACTATATGTGGTAGCTATCTGCGGTCTTCCCGTATTGGATAAACTGGAAGGTTCCCAAAAAAATTTCCTGTGCTATATTCTCGGTGTTCCCAAGTGTGTCCCCCAGGTCATCCTCCGAGCTGAAACTGCCATGGGAACCATTAGGTCCGGTCCCTGGCGTTGATAGTATTTCCTCCAGCAGCAGATTCCCTTATAGCAAGTATTCCCAGGGTAAACAATGCCGATTCCTGGATTTGTTCAGTTGAGACGCAATTATCTAAACTTGGTCTTTCAAGGGAAATTTTGTCCCCATTGGGCTTTAAAGGTGCTGTGAGGATCCTAAAGCTAAGGATTACAGACCAAGAATTGCAGTCAGAGTAGTGCTTTATGTAGCCAAAAGATTGCCCCTAATTTCAGCCGTCGTACCTCAAATAACCTTCCCCCTCAATATCTGATCAATTGGACAACTTGGTCATATAAAAGGGCCCTTACTTTAATGCACTGTAATGTTTTCCCATCAGTGATATTAGTAGGGAGATAGCGATGAATCCCAAGGGAAAAAAGGCTGTGTACACACTGTGACTTGACCATCCCGGAGATGGATAGTCATATAATTTTACATTGCCCTACATTTGGTTACATTAGGAACAAATATTTAGGGTCTTTTGTTACTTCTAAGATGGATGGACAATTTGAATCTTCATTAATGCATCATCTACTTGATGGTAGTGCTACTCCCCGCTCTCGTGTGGTAGCAGCATTTTGCTTAAATGTAATTTTGTTTAAGCAACATAATGAAGGTAGCTCTCAGTCTTAGCCGTGCCTGGATTTTGGGACTTTGTGATGGCTTGTGAGCATTTTTTATTTAGCATTTTGAACAAATTTTCACTATTCGATTGTATGTGATTGTACATGATTTGACTCAAAATTTTGTTTCTTTATTTGCTTACATGTTTATTTGGTTATGTTTTGTTATAGCCTATGGTTAACAATAATAAATGTTTTATTTACTTACTAGTACTGGAATTGACATTTTGGGATACTTTTTGGTGCCTGAAGCAGTTTCTGAACATGTACTCAAGATACCACAATGGTGAAATATTGACAGTTCCAAAATACCATATTCATCTAGATTTTTATTTTACTTTTTGTCCCAGATTTCTGAAAAAAATAGATTTTATTTTGGATTTGGGGGTAATTTCAGGTACTTGGAAAACCAGCAACAACAAAAATGATATTTTGAGTGCTCGGTAGTTATTCAGGTACCAATTCAGATACTCGAAAGGGTACCCAGAAATGTGGGTCTTGCCTGCTGTACCAAAGTGTGGACGGGTCACCTATCCAACTCTGGAGGAGCCTCTTAGGGAATTGGCTCAATTCCTGACCACACAAAACCAGTCCTTTAATGTGAACAAGAATCACCCCACTGGGGTACAGCAACAACAGTGCCAAGGGGCAGTTTCAATAAGCCCTTGATGGGGCTGTCAGCCAAATCAGTGCAATATATTAGTTTACTTGCCTCAGGGTCTAACACCCCAGACTAGGACTCTAACGCCTTCCCAGCCTCCACTTCTCCCCTTAATAGCTGGGCCCGTTCCACTGCGTTTGTGGGGTTTCTCCCAATAAGTGGGTCCCCAAACATAAATGATAACAAAGTCCTTCCCATCTGGGACAGACATTATTTCTTTAGTACAAGCCTGTAAGCAAAACCAAGGTCTCTTATCTAGGCCCCAGGCTCTGGGTGCTTCTTGGCTTTATCCTCAAAGGAAGTCCTTGGCTTCCTTCCAAGCCTGATAAACAAACAAAGTCCCAGCTCTTCCAGGGGTCAATTTAAGTAAATAAAAGTCCCACCTTAGGCTCCCACGATGTCTGCGTAGACCAAGGGTGTGGGCTTGCCAGTCTATGGGGTTTTGCAGACTTGTCTCCTGCAGCTCCTCAACAGGTTTTAGACTGGCCAGGCTCAGCAGCCTTTCTACTAGTAGCCTTTCTCCTCAAGCTCCTCTTCTCAAGTGACAAGCTGCCTGTTTATAAGCTCCTCCCCTCATTGGGATTGGCTGGAACTTACATAAATCTCTCTGCAGCCCTCTACACCGGTGGGCTTGGAGCTAGAGATAATTAGCTAGCTGCAGAGTTGCATACACAGCTGCTTTCTATCATGGGTGCAGCAGCTAGCTGCAGAGTTGCATACACAGCTGCTTTCTATCATGGGTGCAGCAGCTAGCTGCAGAGTTGCATACACAGCTGCTTTCTATCATGGGTGCAGCAGCTAGCTGGCAGCTTTAACTTCTCTCTAGTGGATGTTCTGCCTCTTTGCATCCACTCCATTACACAAGGGTGCACATTTCAGCTCAAGTCAAGGATGCAGGGCTGCTCTCCCTTATTTTGGTAAGTTGTTTCCCCCATTGCTCCTTAGACATGAAATATGAATGTTCTCTTTTGATCACGCTTTGTTGCCAGAGCTCAGCCTTGCAGTGCATCCTAAGAGGGCGTTCTCACTGCAGACCCCCATTGGTTACTAACCTGACATGTACAAGACATTTTTTCTCCTAAGCTTGTGTTGGCCACACATGTAATAAATGTAATCAAACCATATTTTTTTTAACACCCTCCATTCTTAAAAGCAACACTTTAGGATTTTCTTTTATTCTTTTCAGGACCGAGTACAAGTAATAATTTTGATAGCTGTTCCATCCCTGATTCCCAATAGGAATGCAGTGTACAAATCTTTCCATATGATTTCTTCTGCAAGCTGGAAATACGAAATGTTCAGGCAAACAAAGGATAAGCACAAAGAGGCAAGAGGGTAGAAGTTATCAGTCTTCCCCTGCAGCTTGAATGTTGGGGGACACTTGTAGACATACTTACTTGGGGGGGGGGGGAGATCTCTTCCTCCATTCTTACCACGCCTTCTCAAAGGGACAGAGAGCTGGCGGAAGACAAAATGGTGGCCGGGGGGGCGGGGAGGCGTGAATGGTGGTGCTTGTTTTCTGTATTTTCTTCACTGGATCATGGAATTCATGGTCTTAAGGAAAAACAAGGATGAGCATAGTCAAATGTGTACCTTGGACTTAAGGAAAGCTAATTTTAGTACACTCAGAAATTCTAGGCAGGATCCTATGGCTAGAGAATCTAAAGGAGAAAAAAAGGGGTCCAAGATGGAAGCCTACCCAATGCTGGAGAGAGACCAACTAAGGAGTGAGCTTGGGACTTTGTATGACAGGTCAGAATTCCGTTCTGCCAAAGATGCCTCTGCACTACTTGCTGTGGTGACAGAGGACAATTTGGACAAATCATTTTCAGAGGTGGATAAACTGCTGAAGATTGTGATGACAACGCCTCTCACAACTGTTGAAGCAGAATAAAGCTTCTCAGATCTAAAAAGAATTAAAACCTTTCTGAGAAGTACCATGACAGAGGACCATCTGAATGCTCTAGCAATGCTGTCAATTGAACAAGCCATGATCAGGGAAATTCCAGACTTCAACAACAAAACAATAGATCTGTTTGCACAGCACAAGGAACGCCAAGCAAATTCCCAGTACAGACGCTGAACAGACCTGAAGAGGATCTATTCTGGACTCTCCATTGCATAAAGACTAGAAGGGGGGGGGGGGGGGG
>QEPC01014177.1:1953905-1964899 GCA_003113815.1 Sphenodon punctatus | reverse complement strand
GGGGGGGGGGGGGGGGCGGGGGAAGACCTGCACAAAGAGAAGGCCTGTTTTGCATCCATCCAGCTCCAGCCTGCATGGTCTTTGTCCTGAAAGGGAGATCCTTGCCAACATGGACGCTGCATCATGCAAACAGAAAAAGGAAGGCACCGCCACCGACTCAACTGACAACACACAAGGCGGAGGAGACAGGAGTTGTTGCTGCTAGCTATTGCATGAAGACTAGAAGGAAGGGAGACCACAAAATAAGACACCCAGTTTTGGAGCCCTTCAGTTGCAGCCTGGCCTGCATGGTCTCAGCTCCGTTACAGGGAAACTGATGGCAACACAGAGGCTGGATCATGCAAACAGGAAAAGAAAGCACCACCACCAACAGAACTGACAACACACAAGGCAGAGGAGACCAGAGTTTCTGCAGCTTGCTTCGGAAAGTGCAATGCGGAGGCCAGCCTGCTACCCCGGGGTAAGAGGAGAGAGCACAGAGAGGAAGGAAGACCAATGGCTCTGCAGAACCACCCCCATCACAAAACCCAGCACCCAAAGGCACCATGTGACGGTGACGGCACACAAGGTGGAGGAAGCCGTTTCTGGCAGCTGCTATTGTGAGGATGAGAGTCAGAAGAGGACATCCCACATTTAAAATAAGTGTGGTTCCTTCCCAAGTTAAAAAGTTATGTCTTAAGTTAAACAATTGTAAATTGCAGGTTTTAAAATTTTTAAAGAAAGGTTTGGTTCCGTTCATGTCAAGTTAAAAAGTTACATTAAAAAAAAACAACTTAAAAGGTTAAGTTATGTCTTAAGTTAAACAGTTCTAAGTTAGATTAAGAGTAGGCGATTTTTATATTTTAAACCGCCCCTGCCCCCACGAAGATGTACAGAGGACATTGGGAGGGTGGAACCTCTTCTTGGGAGCAGGAGTGGGCCCACGGCTGTGGGATGCCCTAAAGTCTTGGGGAACCCCCAAAATATCATGTGGGCTCCAGAATTCCAGCTATATGGTCCTTAACAGCAACTGGCCCCCACCACTGCACTTCCAGATGCAGTGTTTGGCTTTGGGATTCTATAGGTCCAATGAAGCCTGAAGTCACACTGTGTCTGGAGGCCTCCAGAAGACCAGCTGTGGGACCTAAACAGCAAATGATCTCAACAGGATATCCCCCCCACCCCTGTATCTCTAGACACAGTGGGACCTCACACTCCAGGGTGGTTCTTTAGGCCAACAAGTGTGATGGTTCCACTTTATCCGAGGCCTCCAAAACACCAGTGGTGGGACCTCGAAGTGACAGAGCTCCACAGCAACATAATGCAATTTTTCACCCACCGCTGCGCCTCCAGACATCTTGCAACCTCAATCTACAGTGGGGCTCTGTGGATGCCTACTGCCTTCTGAAGTCCCTTTGTCTGGAGGCCTCTGGAACACAAGCTGTGATACCTCAACATACAGCAACAGAATGCACTATCCCCACCACCAGTGCATTTCAAGACTCACTAGGACTTCAGAGAGGGGTTCTTGAGACCCAATGGAGGCTTAAGTCCTATTTTGTCTGTGGACTGTGAACCTACACTAGAAAACTACAGGCAGCCAAGGAGAGCATGAAAATGAAGAGTGTTCCGATTAATGGTAAGTGATGGCATGGGGATTTGAAAGGTCTTGGACCTCTTCTTTGGGGGAGAGGTCCACAAAGAAGCAAAATTAAAAATGTCATTCTGTGTCCAAAAGGCAAACATCTAAAGTAATTTGCTTCTTTTTTCTATCCAGTTTGTCTGAGATCTGGCATGATTCCACACCTTGCCTCACTCTCCTTGTGAACAGAGGAGAAAGTATGTAGGCGTATGGCAGAAGATAAGGCTGCAGACAACAGGAGACCCCTTTCCTCTGTCACCCATTGAACCCATCTCTTCCCCTTCCTCTTCTCATGGACCACAACCAAACCCTTTCCCTCCTACTTCTCCTCGGTCCTGTCCTTCTCTTCCCTTTCATTCTCTTCTGATTCTGCTTGTTGCAGGACAGGGAACTAACTCAGTCCTCCCAGTTCTCCAAGCTAGTAAGAAGCCTTTTCCCAAAACCTACACCTTCCGAAGACTGCAGGTGGCCAAGGATGCCATGAAAATCAAGGATTCGAGAGGTTCAGGAAAAAGGTAGGCGATGGCAACGTGATCTATTTTTTTAACCTGCTATGGTTAATTTGGACCCAGTGGGAAAGAAAGAGTGGATGGGACCCCAGTAAGAGGACTCTCTATCCCCCAGTGACAGTGCTTCATGCAGCAACAAGGAGATCCCAGCATTAACTAATGTAATGTCTATCCAATGTAAGCCCTGGGAACTCCTTGCTGCTGGGTTAAGCCACACCGTTGGCCTACTGTTGCCCCGGTGCCACCTGCCATTGCCCCGGCACTGCCCCTGGGCCCACCAGCAGCTAGGTTCAACCCGCGCACTGCCCCACCAGCCTCAAAAACCAACAGCCGCCACTGCTCCACACATGAGATCCCGGAAGGATGATGTAAAATCCCCAGTACCACATGCCGAGTTCTTTCAGCCAGGAAAGGGTGTAACCGTTCAAGAACAGTTCCACCCACCCCAGCACAGTCCTGCACACGGGTCACCAGCATCTCATGGTTAATCAGATCAAAAGCTGCTGACAGAAATCTAACAAAAATCTGAAGAGTGGAATGACCTCGGTCCAACTCCCGGTGCAGATCATTGACCAAGGCCACAAGCACAGTTTCAGTCAAACCCCAGATGGAACCCGGACTGTGAGGGATCAATGAAACCGATGTAGTCCAGATGCCCCTGGAGCTGCTGGGCCACTACCTGTTCAATAACCTTCCCTAAAAAGAGAAGGTTGGAGACTGGCCAATAACTGGCAAGAAAGTCAATGTCAAGAAATGGCTTCTTGAGCAAAGGTTGCACCGCAGCCTCCTTCAGGCACCCCGTGACCTTGCCCTCTACAAGGGAGGCAGTGACAACCCCCGCCAGCAATGCCCCCAGCATCTCCCGGCTGACGTTCACCATTCAAGGCCTTGGCTGATGTATTGAGACCCTCCTTGACCACCAATGAGAGGACAGGCCCTGGTCCCACCTCTGGCAGCAGTTCAAGAAAGTATTGCCAGAGTTTCTTTTTCAGTAGGAATAGGAAAAAGAAAAAAAAAGAAAAAAGATGACTTTTTAGCTTTGGGTGAGAGGGAGATAACATGGAAACACCTGGTTTGTAAGTGTCGATTTCTAAACAATACTCCACAGCTGTTTTTAACTCTGAAGTCAGCAGGAGAGTACTGCTCTTTATAGTAGCTTTACAGGTTCTTCCATCTTTCCTTTTGCCTCTACAAGATGTTACGAACCATCCTTAAACTCCATAGCACAACTTCCTTCCCTTATGCTATTCTTTATTTTTTGAAAAAAGTGAGTGGCATAGTTCTTGCCCGTCATGAAATTATGACCTTCAAGCTCATAGCTTTCCCATAAGTTGTTACATATTATACCGTAAGGTTTTGGTTGCAAACCCCTTTGCCTTTTCTCTCCAACTTCAATTTTCAGGGATTTGTGAACTCTCCTACGTGTTTTTGTGAGTGAAACCTAGCTCCATGTCTTTTTTTGACTGGACACTTACTTTTGCATAACAATGCTTCACTCTAGAGCATATTTAAATTATTGTAACTGTTTTGCAAACCGTAGAAATGTTTTAATTGCTAGCAAGCACAAATAAAATACAATAAAAAATAAATCAAATAAAATTGTATTATATTTTATAGCATGGATTTTGTGAAGTGCTCTGAACACCATCTAGCAGGTGCCAAATACATATCCTATACAACATACAATAGTACATGATATTATTAATAAAATAATTAAAATAAAATAATAATAATAATAATAATAATAAAGATAAAAGATGTTTAAACAAATGCATACTATGGGTAGATTAAAAGCATGAAACAATGGACTGAGCTCTAATAGGCTACTTCTACATGTAGGCATATCACAAATAGCATTGAAACTCGGTCGTCAGAAAACTTTGGAATTCACCAGGGATTCCATTTCCCAGTTCCGGATTTCTGAATTCCGAATTTCTGAGTACCAAGGCCGGTCCATGGAAAACGTTGGAAACATCGATTGAATGCCGACACTATTGCACGCATGGCTGTAGTGACCCAGGCGGTTGACCCTAGCTTCTCTGAGCTAGGGAACAAAACTTAGTGGCATATTTGGTAGGAGGGGGTATGGGAGGGGACAGTTAAGCAATGGACAAGCCACAGGACAGGTTTTGGATTAGGTGACAGGAGCAAAACAAAAGTGGCTCTACACGTACAGCCATTTCCCATTCTCTTTGGTGAATTTGACCATGTGCTACACTGTTGATCTGCAAGTAATCGACATGGGGAGGAGAGGGGTGCCTGGGCATGGCATGGCCCGTCCATAGGGGCAATGCTGGGGGGCGGGGGTTTCTTCTTTCCACCATGCCATGATTTTTTTTAAAAAATAAAATAAGTGGGTGCCACCCTACTGGGGCCTGGCACCATGGAGAGCAGAGGGATCTCTGTATTGCTTCACTGATATAATGATTTTAAAGTGGGTGCACTCACTGCTGATGGTGGTCCATGCCGTGGGTACACTAGTGCTGGCTTTTTTTGGATTTCCACACACAGTTACACTGTTTGGATTTGTCTTCTTGAGAGTTCGTCTCACTCTTGCTAGCCTGCTTTTCTGAGCACTGCTTGGCATAATTATTGACTTTATTTATTTTTAAACATTTGTTAGTCACCCCCCATGCCTACGGCATCCCGGGGTGATGTACAATTAAATAAAATATTCATAAAAATAACAATTTTAAAAAACCCTTAAAAACACAACAATTTAAACCAAAACAGGGTTGGGAAAAATAAAATAGAAATAAAAGGTAAGGAAATGTTAAAACTCTAATCCACCATCCCACCCTCCTCCCCAAAGGCCTGGGCGAACAACCAGTTTTACAAGCCCACCGGAATGTCAAAAGGCTCGGGGCCAGGCGAGTTTCCTCCAGGAGGGAATTCCAAAGACATGGCCCGGCCACTGATAATGCCTTTTCCATTGTGGCCCCCCGCTTGACATGGAGGACCTCCAAGAAGACACCCCCGGAAGACCGAAGGAGCCTCTCTGGAACGTGTATGGCGAGGCGGTCCCTGAGGTACAAGGGGCCCAGACTGTGAAGGGCCTTATAGATCAATGTCAATACCTTGAACCTGGCTTGGCTCGCTATTAGCAGCCAGTGCAGAGTCCGGAGCACAGGTGTAATATGCTCCTGATGACCCGTCCCCATCAGGAGCTGGACCGCCGCATTCTGCACTAACTGAAGCCTCTGAACCAGGAACAAGGGCAGCCCCATGTAGAGCACGTTGCAGTAGTCCAGCCTCGAGGTGATGAAGGCATGGATGAGGGAGGCCAGGTCCGGCCAGGAGATGAATGGATGCAGCCTCCGCACTAGATACAACTGGCAGAAGGCGGCATTCACCACCCCCTCCACCTGTCAATCCAGGCAGAGATCTAAGTCCAAAACCACCCCCAGACTCCGAACCTGCTGAGCTAACCAACACCTCCTTCGCCCTCCCCACCACCATCACCTTCATCTTATCGGGGTTGAGCTTCAGTCTTCTCTGCCGCATCCACTCCGCCACAGCCTCCAGACACTGGGATAGCAACAAGACATCAGAGTCTGGGTCAGCTGAAAAAGAGAGGTACAGCTGAGTATCATCAGCATATTGGTGACATCACACCCCGAACCTGCTCACGAACTCCCCCAAGGGATGCATATATATATTAAATAATAAAGGAGACAGGATGGAACCCTGAGGAACACCACAGGATGAGACGCGGGGGCAAGATGTTTCAGTTCCCAACACCACCTGTTGGCTTCTCCCTGAGAGGAATGAGCGGAACCATTCAAGAACAGTCCTGTCCAGGCCCCCCTGGTCTCTCAGCCATCTCAGCAGCAGCCCATGGTCCATGGTTTCAAAAACAGCCGAGAGATCTAGCAGGATAAGAAATGTAGAACATCCTGCATCCATCTCCCAGTGGAGATCGTCGACCAAGGCCACCAACGCTGTCTCGGTGCCATAACCGGGACAGAACCCAGATTGAAAAGGGTCCAGGAAACCGATGCCGTCCAGATGCACCTGGAGCTGGATCGCCACCACCCGCTCAATAACCTTCCCTAAAAAGGGAAGGTTAGAGACAGGTCAGTAGCTGGCGAGTGCATCCACATCTAATGATGTTTTTTTCAGCAGGGGGCGCACCACAGCCTCCTTGAGACTGGGCAACAACCTCCCCTGCTGCAAGAACGCGTTAACCAATCTCGCCAGCACCGTCCCCAATGTCTCGCTGGAGGATTTCACCAACCAGGATGGGCATGGATCAAGTTCACAAGTGGTGGCTCTCACAGACCCCAAGACATCCACTGCATCATCCGGTGTCACTTCCTGAAACTCCCCCCACAGAGTTGGACCAGACAGGGCCTCCGTGACCTTGCGCGCTCCACCTACTGCCTCCAACCCGGTGTAAATCACTCTGAATTTGAGCGATCTTGTCTGCAAAGTTGGTGACAAACTCCTCACAATGGGCCTGGGACAGGTCCCCACCCAGGCGGAGGGAGGCCAGACTGACCAGCCCCCGCACCACCCGGAACAGCTCCGTTGGGCATGACTTTGCAGACGCTATGAGGGCAGCAAAGAATTCCTTTTAAAGGGGGTGCACTTTAAAATCATTAAAGGAAAAAGTTCTGAAGTTCCCAGTTCTGGGGATTTCTGAGGTCTGGAGTTCCAAATTCCAAGTCGCCATAAAATGTTTCAGGTTTTGGCTGAGGACCCGGTCTGAGTACTTTGGAACACTATCCAAGTACCCCAATGGCCTAGTCGGTGCAGCCCTGGTCACAATATAATCAAGAGAAAGCACATGTCAAATGTACAGTTCCATTTGCCCCACCCCAGCCTGCTTTACACAGTGCTCCGAGGGCTTTGTCTCACCCCCATAGGGGGCAAAGAAAAGGGGCAAGCACTTAACAGCCACATTGCTTCCTAGTGCTTTGGGCATGGATCATTATGCTGTGGTTACCAGGGGCAACATGAGAAGCTTGCGAAGCAAGTTCCACCTTGTGAGACTTGTGGGCACGATTTCCTCTGCTCAGGCAGCAGTCTGATGCTGGAATCAGAGTAGGAACAAACGCCCACCCACCCTAATTTCTGCACTGTGGGCATAACTGGATGCCTGGTTTAAGGGGCCAGGAAGGAATTTTTCTGTTGGCATTGATTGGCTTCTGATTTTTTCACCTTCCTCACAGAGCATTTCTGGAGTTAATCGATACTAATTTGGAAGTATGAGTGGGTCTGGGCTGGAGTGAGAGCTAGCATATTTGTTACACTCTTGCAGGGTTCAGTTAAGTGTTAGAAAGTTTATTTGGAATAGTTAAGCATTTGACAAAGACATCTCCCTATGAGTTGGGGCTCAATAGCTGAGTCAGAGGCATAAACGACTAAGGATGGGTGAACAGAATGCGGTTCGGATGTTCAGATGTTTGGTCGTTTGGTTCGAAACCCGAGTAAGGGTTCGATGGTTCGGTTCAGCCAAGTTCGGGTTGGCTGAACATGGCCGACCAGTCAAAAATAGCGCTATCGAAACCAAAACCAAAACGAAAACTAAACCTAATTTTTGGCCTTGAAAAGATGTTTTTTCTGCCCCCTAACTCATCTGAACACAACCAAACTGTTTGGTCATTCAAGAGTTCGGTTCGGACATTCAGTTCGGACATCCGAACAGACCAAGTTCGATCCGAACTCCGAACATCCAAACCGCGTTCGCCCATCCCTATAAATGACTAGGTTCTGACCTTCGGCCTAGAGCGGAGGGTCAAGTTTTGCACTTGAGGACACAGACAGTCCTGGGTGGGCGAAAGCCTCCTCACCTGCTTCAAGGTCACTAGTAATACAACACACCTTTCCACAACCCGACCAGGGGGCTGGAAGAGTAGAGTGACCCAATTTCTCAAGCATAGAGTGACGGCAGTTCATGATGTACATCAGGCCACATGGAACTGTCATTGGTTACCTGGCATTACTGGTAAGGAGACGGGCCGCCGCATTCTGCACCAGCTGCAGCCTCCTCACCAGAACCAAGGGAAGCCCCATGTAGAGCACGTTGCAGTAGTCTAACCTTGAGGTGATGAAGGCGTGAATAAGAGTGGCCAGGTCAGGCCCGGAAATGTATGGGCGCAGGCTCTGTACCATATACAGCTGACAAAAGGTGACTTTAGCCACCACCTCCAACTGCCGATCCAGATGGAGGCCCAGATCCAAAACCACCCCCAGACTCCGAACCTGCTGGGCTATGGGAGGGCAGACACCCACCACCACCAGAGGGACTGGCATCTCCCTCACCCTACCCACCACCATCCAATCTGCCACAGCCTCCAAACATCAGGAAAGCAACAAGACAGCAGGGCCTGGGTTGGTCAAAAACGAGAGGTACAGCTGAGTATCATCAGCATATTGGTGACATCGCACCCCAAACCCTCTCACGATCTCCCCCAGGGGCTGCATATACACATTAAACAAAAGCGGAGACAGGATCGAACTCTGTGGAACGCCGCAGGTCAAAGCCCGGGAGCATGATGTTTCAGCTCCCAGCACCACCCACTGACTTCTCCCCGAGACGAATGAGCGGAGCCACCCTAGGACAGTCCCGTCCAGACCCCCCAGGTCTCGCAGCCATCCCAGCAGCAGCTCATGGTCCACAGTGTCAAAAGCAGCCGAGAGACCTAGCAGGATCAAGAATGTAGAACATCCTGCATCCATCTCCCGACAGAGATCGTCCACCAAAGCCACCATCGCTGTCTCGGTGCCATAGTCGGGGCGGACCCAGATTGAACAGGGTCGAGGAAACCAATACGGTCCAGATGCACCCGGAGCTGCAGAGCCACTGCCCGTTCAATAACCTTCCCTAAAAAGGGAAGATTAGAGAGAGGACAGTAACTGGCGAGTGCGTCCACATCTAGCAAAGGCTTCTTCAGCAGGGGGCGCACCACAGCCTCCTTGAGACTGGGCGACAGCATCCCCTGCCGAATGGATGCTTTAAGCACCCTCACCAGAACCAACCCCAATGTCTCCCTGGAATCTTTTGCAACCAGGATGGGCACGGATCTAATTCACAACTTGTGGCTAGAACAGACCCCAAGACATCCACCATATCGGCCGGCGTCACTTCCTGAAACTTCTCCCAGAAAGATCGACCAGACAGTGCCTCCATAACCTCATGCTCCTCTGCATCCAACCTGGTGTCGAAATGGTGTATGGTGTTGCCCAGGTTTTTGAGTGGATAAGTTCAGGCTTGAGGCCTAGGTAGTTATTCACATAGTTACACATATTAACATTTATAGAGTGGAGTGATTGATTTATAATGATGTACTAATGTTAGTTGCTTGATAAGCGAGTGATTTGCTTTGAAGTAGAAAAAATATATATTTAGAATTTAGTGTAAAGATTTTAGTTTGTTGAGAAGATACAGTATGTTGAAATGTAGAGAAAGAGAATAAAATTGCAGAGATTAAGGTTCCAATAGATTGAGAAATGGGACGGAGTTAGAAGTTGAGTAATAAAATTACAGAACCTGGTACCATCTGGCTTGATAAACAGGGTGAGTTAGGATGGGGTGATCTTCTTGTTTGTTCCAAACAAGAATAACTGCAAAATTGTAGCAATTTCCACTGACGTATGTATGTGCATCAATTGAATTTAGCCATATTATTGGTTAGGATTGATTTTATTTGATTAGAGCAAGAAATATCCTAGGTGGAATGGGGAGGAGACTTGAAATTCTTTTAAAACCTAGGGTAAAGAGGGGAGAGTGGTCTGCTTCTCCATCTATTTCTCTCTCCTTTCTGTTTTGTGGTCCAGACCTGATCAACTTCTATATCAATCCAGGAGCTGGTCTCACTGAATGGAGGGTAACTATAACTGAACTGATAAAGGAATGACTAGAAGGCCAAGTGTAGTTTTTACCAGAACCAGATAACATTTACCAGATAGAAAGATCATTGCTTTTAAGAATATTTGTTTTGATTGCTTGTATATCTATAATTGGAATATTCATTTATGCAATTGTTGACTTCCCTTGGGGACTTTATTTGATAATCACGCAAAATAAACCATCTGAATATTCCTCAATATTGTCCAGTGTCTCTGTATTAAGTTAGTTGTCCAACAGGAGAACTCACTAATAATGCATTTATAATTTCCAAATATTCTAAATCAAAAACCGGCTTCCAAGAAAATTGATCAATAGTCCTGTTGGTAACAATGGTATGCCGCCCGTAACAGCTGTTGATTACATTGTGCTACTGGACCCAGGACTGGGCATGACCCATCCCCAGATAACCTGAATTGGATTAACTAAATTTGAATAAAGAGTGCAGTCATGAAATTCCAATATGTGTACTTGACTTCTTCCAGGGTGCGGGACAAGGATATGCAATATCTGAAATTACATATACGTTATCAGATATATCTTATGAAAGATATAAAGTGCCTGGAAGGAAAGTACACAGCAAGAACGCACGATTACATGGAAGGGGAACTCTAGGGAGTCCAACAATCATTTTCCTTATGACTTCACATAATATATCTTATACTGTACTTCAAGAGCAGGTGATAAGTTGTCAACAGATCAGTTATTCAAAGAGTTGGGATAACCCAAATAAGAAGCTGGACTCTCTAAGACAGAACTTGTTCTCCAAGTGTGTACAGTTTTTGAAAGCTAATATTAGAGGAGAAGTCAAAACATTCTCTTGAGGGAATTCTTTTTATTATCCTACTGCAGCCCTTAGCATATATTAAAGATTTACTAGTCATTAATATGAATCTCCTTTTTATATGAAATAAACAATTTCCCCAAATTACTAGTGCACTAAATCTCAGTAGGAATAAATGTAAAATGCAGTAGTTCATTGCGGCATAGAAAATTGGGGGGGGGGGGGGGG
>QEPC01014177.1:1866416-1886706 GCA_003113815.1 Sphenodon punctatus | reverse complement strand
TGGTGATGATCTATAAAGCCCTACACGGTCTCGGCCCCTCATACCTTAGGGACCGCCTTGCCCTCCGCGCCCCAGAACGGCTCCTGCAGTCCGCCGGGGGTGCCTTCCTGGAGGTCCCCCATGTTAAGCGGGGGGCCACGATGGAGAGGGCATTCTCGGTAGTGGGACCGCGGCTGTGGAACTCCCTTCTGGAGGAAGTTCGCCTGGCCCCTAGCCTGTTAACATTCCGGCGAAACTGTAAGACCTGGCTGTTCGCCCAGGCCTTTGGGAGGGAGGGTGGGTAGGGTGGGGTTTTTTAGTTCCCTCACCTATTTTTGCTATTTTTGGTTTTTAGATTGTTCTGCTAGTCCTGTTTGATTGTTTTATAATATTGATGATTTTTTAAATAATTTTTATTGTATTTTAAAATGTTGTAAGCCGCCCCGAGCTGCATGGCAGAAGGGGCGGGATAAAAGTTTATATATATATAAATAAATAAATATAAATATAAATTGACAGCTTTGTTTTTAAAACCCACTTCTCCTATTGGCCATTCTCTGGTAACAAGTTCCGCAAGTTAATTACATGTTGAGTGAAAAACTACTTCTTTTCATTTGTTTAAAATCTCCAGTTAGTTTAATAGAATGTCTCTTGCTTCTAGTATTTTAAGAGGGGATAAATAACATCTCCTGATTTCCATATTCTGCACCACTCATGATTTTGTAAACCTCTGTCATCGCCGGGAGCACATGACACTGGTGCTCCGTTCTCTGCACTGGCTGCCAGTGGTTTTCCGAGCCCAATTCAAAGTGTTGGTATTGGCCTATAAAGCCCTAAATGGCCTAGGCCCTGTTTATCCATGGGACTGCCTCACCCCCGGGCTTTGGATTGGTTCCTGCAGTCATCTGGGGGCGCCTTGCTCGAGGTCCCCCAAGTCTTCCGGTGGCGGGGCCCACACAGAGGAGGGCATTCTTGGCGGCCACACCACGGCTGTGGAACTCCCTCCTGGTGCGGGCCTGGCTGGACCCTGATCTCCCTTCGTTTCGATGAAGTTGTAAGACCTGGCTGTTCCGCCAGGCATTTGGCAAAGGAGATGGATGATAGGTGGGGGTTTGGGTTTGAGTGGGGTGGCCGGAGGTGGGTGTGGGTATTTGGTACCTCCTTTTTAAGTTGTTTTAAGTTGTTCTAGGTGTTTTTATATTTTATATGATGTGAGCCACCCCGAGCTTCCTGGGACACGAGGGGCAGGATAATAAATTTTTAAAATAAATAAATAAATTTTAAAAATATCCTCTCTCTGTCATCTCTTCTCCAAGATGAGAGCCCCAACTTATGCCAGTAGTAGGGGTGCGCATGTCATTTTCATTAGTACAATAATGATAACAAAAATTGTCATTTTCATTTTCATTATTGCAATAACAAAAACGACAACCGATAATAACGACGATAATAAAAATAACCATGTTGTTAACGTTATTATTGGTGCTGTGGCAGTTGGGTTTTGGAGGGGAAATGTGGTGAGGGGAGGAGGGATCAGACCTCTCGGAGCCCTAAAACAGGGTTGGACACTTGAACTGTGCCTGTGTCGGGAGGGGCGAGCAGCTCAGCAGTACCTGATGGATGTATCACTGACCAATGAGCAGCGGAATCAGGCCCCAGCAGTCTCATGGCACTCTGTGATTGCTCAATACCTGCTGCCTCCCACAACCAATTAGGGGGGCTCTGGTGTAGGGCACTGCAACCCTTTATAATGGGAGGGCCCGGCCTTTTCTCTCCATTCTGCGAGAGCTTTGTTTGTCAGGTTGCATTTACAGAACTGTGGTGCTTGCACACAAAAAATCCTTCCTAGCCCTCATTGTATTACACCAATACCTTTCCTTCCTCGTACCCTACATTTTACCTTCTCCCTTTCCCTCCCCTTCTCCCCCCTGTACATTATATAGAGATAGGTAGTATAGATTAGATATAGATATATATTATAGACATATAGATTAGACTAGATTAGATTAGAATAGTTATATATAGATAACTGATTAGATAATAGATTGTTTTCCTTTTCCCTTCCCCTGTCTCCCTTAGATTTAGATAGATATTAGTTGTGTACATATATAGATTAGATATTATATAGGCATTTAGGCTAGTCTGTTTTTTATTAGGATAAAATAATGTTTTATAATATTAGGATTATAGGATAGGCATATTGTATAAATATTTGCGCACAGGAATCACATGGGAATCAATACCGATAATACAGATACCAAAAATAAAACCTTCATTTTAAATTATTCCGATACCGATAACAACGACGATAATGAAAATGACATTGTCGTTAATAACGATAATGAAAATGACATTGTCGTTAATAACGATAACAAAACCAACATTTTTTAATAACGAAAATGAAAAACGAAAATGACATGGGGGCCTGGTACACACCCCTAGCCAGTAGTATAGCAGGCTTTGAAAAGGGATTGGATGAATGTTTGAAAGCCAGGTCCATTAACTGCTATGAGTTGTGTTGGTCAGGGGTACAAGACTCTTGGCTGTCGGAAGCTGGGGGACGATGGCAGGAAATGGATTACTCCATTGTAACCTGCTGCGTACTCCTCTGAGGCAACCGAGGCTGGCCACTGTCAGAGACAGGATGCTGGGCTGGATGATATTTATTTATTTATTTAACTACATTTTTACCCTGCCCCTCCTGCCAAGGCAGCTTGGGGCAGCTAGTAAGTAATAAAAAAATACAATAAAATATCATTATAAATATAAATATAAATACATCATAAAACATTCTATCGCTATGGAGGCTGTCGTATGATGCCAAGACAGCCCAGACCATCTTGGAAAAGATGCTCATATTGGTCCCAGAAGACATTTGTGCACGCACAGAAGGTTTTTTAATTTTTTCAAGAATCACGCGAGATTGGCCGTGAGAATGGCCAATTATCGCGAAATTCTCGATCGTGAAAATCTTGTCGAGAGGTCCATTCTCAACGATCTAATTTCAGCCCTAGTTATTATTTTCTTAACCTAGTAAGTCTCTCCTTGTACAGAAGCTGTTCCATATCTTTGATCAATTCTTTGCCGTTCTCTGCACTTTTTCCACTTCTATCGCTGTGTATCTTTTTTGAGACGAGGCCACCAGAATTGCACACAGTGTTCAGCTGTGATTTGTACACTAATTACCTGTTAGAAGGCAGAATAGAAGGGGGGAGAACACAACAAATATTGTAGAATACACCGGGGATGGTCCAAATAAGCCATTCCAATTTTTCAGGCTTTTCCGCAAAAACGGAATGGCTTAATATTCCAATCAGAATTTCGAATGAAATAATATTTCAGTCAGAATTCCAATTGGACCATTTACGCATGCGTAATATGACCTACACACTTCTGTGGATGTGCAAAATGGTCTTAGCTCAAAGCGACTGAATGAAACACCTAGTTCCATCGGAATCAGAGCTGGGAGAAATTTCCGCATTCAGCCCTAAAATACACCTAGGGTGAAATTTTCCCCCATACAATAGGCTGGCAGAACGCAGCGTTTAGAATTAGACTCACACAATCTGTTGATCAATAGGCAACAGGATGGGCGCTTAGTAGAGAGATGTATATGACTGGGAGTGAATAATAGAATTTCTCTTTTACTTGATTTCAGATCCGTAGCAGTAATCCCACTCCTCCTCAAACGGAAGCCCAGCAAAGAGAGCCTCGCACAGACATATTTCTCCATTCAGTTGCTAATCCGACATGTTGGTACTAGTCTGTCTGACAAGGGAAAGGATTTTTGTTGTGGCGGTTGTTAAATAAAGGCCTTCCTTGTTCCTGATGAGAAAGCACAATATCAAAAAGAATCCGTCCAAGTTACTTACTTTGCCTGTTTACCAAACACAAGATTATCCAGTCCCCATTGTGTCATACAAAACAGCACTTGGGTCAGCTTAAGTGCTGTCAGAAAGTTTATCATGCATTAAAAGTCGATACCTCCCTCCCTCTCCCCACCCAGAAGGCGAATTGATATTGAACTGAAGCCTCCTTGCGCCGCTACAAAATAAACCCCTTAAAAAAGCTTGGAGTAAATGGAAAACAGAGTGGCTTTTATTGATTGTAATGTTTTTCAGTTACCTAGATTCCGCCAGGCAACCCCCCATTCTACCTCCCCCCCCTCAGCAGCACGCGCACACTAGGGTGGATGCTGCCCTGTCGTGCACCAATAACTTTTCGGAAATGGAAAGTCGAGTCTGTTTAATAGATGTTTCCAATTTCCTACATCACCACCAGAATTTGTTTTAGTCACCCAGCAGGTTTTCCCAATGGCTGCTAAGACCCTGGCTTAATTTCCAATCCATTTGGTAATGCTAGGCGTAGCGTCAAGGTTTAACGTGTCATTATTTTTCACAGGCTTGGAGCATGGGAATGAGTTAATTTTTTTCCCCTTCCTGTGACAAGTGGTTTATTCGCAATTCGCGCTTGCAAGGTGTCATTAACAAAAAGAGTGGGGGGGGGGAAACGTACACCTTCCTTGGTGAAACACGCATNTATATAGATAACTGATTAGATAATAGATTGTTTTCCTTTTCCCTTCCCCTGTCTCCCTTAGATTTAGATAGATATTAGTTGTGTACATATATAGATTAGATATTATATAGGCATTTAGGCTAGTCTGTTTTTTATTAGGATAAAATAATGTTTTATAATATTAGGATTATAGGATAGGCATATTGTATAAATATTTGCGCACAGGAATCACATGGGAATCAATACCGATAATACAGATACCAAAAATAAAACCTTCATTTTAAATTATTCCGATACCGATAACAACGACGATAATGAAAATGACATTGTCGTTAATAACGATAATGAAAATGACATTGTCGTTAATAACGATAACAAAACCAACATTTTTTAATAACGAAAATGAAAAACGAAAATTACATGGGGGCCTGGTACACACCCCTAGCCAGTAGTATAGCAGGCTTTGAAAAGGGATTGGATGAATGTTTGAAAGCCAGGTCCATTAACTGCTATGAGTTGTGTTGGTCAGGGGTACAAGACTCTTGGCTGTCGGAAGCTGGGGGACGATGGCAGGAAATGGATTACTCCATTGTAACCTGCTGCGTACTCCTCTGAGGCAACCGAGGCTGGCCACTGTCAGAGACAGGATGCTGGGCTGGATGATATTTATTTATTTATTTAACTACATTTTTACCCTGCCCCTCCTGCCAAGGCAGCTTGGGGCAGCTAGTAAGTAATAAAAAAATACAATAAAATATCATTATAAATATAAATATAAATACATCATAAAACATTCTATCGCTATGGAGGCTGTCGTATGATGCCAAGACAGCCCAGACCATCTTGGAAAAGATGCTCATATTGGTCCCAGAAGACATTTGTGCACGCACAGAAGGTTTTTTAATTTTTTCAAGAATCACGCGAGATTGGCCGTGAGAATGGCCAATTATCGCGAAATTCTCGATCGTGAAAATCTTGTCGAGAGGTCCATTCTCAACGATCTAATTTCAGCCCTAGTTATTATTTTCTTAACCTAGTAAGTCTCTCCTTGTACAGAAGCTGTTCCATATCTTTGATCAATTCTTTGCCGTTCTCTGCACTTTTTCCACTTCTATCGCTGTGTATCTTTTTTGAGACGAGGCCACCAGAATTGCACACAGTGTTCAGCTGTGATTTGTACACTAATTACCTGTTAGAAGGCAGAATAGAAGGGGGGAGAACACAACAAATATTGTAGAATACACCGGGGATGGTCCAAATAAGCCATTCCAATTTTTCAGGCTTTTCCGCAAAAACGGAATGGCTTAATATTCCAATCAGAATTTCGAATGAAATAATATTTCAGTCAGAATTCCAATAGGACCATTTACGCATGCGTAATATGACCTACACACTTCTGTGGATGTGCAAAATGGTCTTAGCTCAAAGCGACTGAATGAAACACCTAGTTCCATCGGAATCAGAGCTGGGAGAAATTTCCGCATTCAGCCCTAAAATACACCTAGGGTGAAATTTTCCCCCATACAATAGGCTGGCAGAACGCAGCGTTTAGAATTAGACTCACACAATCTGTTGATCAATAGGCAACAGGATGGGCGCTTAGTAGAGAGATGTATATGACTGGGAGTGAATAATAGAATTTCTCTTTTACTTGATTTCAGATCCGTAGCAGTAATCCCACTCCTCCTCAAACGGAAGCCCAGCAAAGAGAGCCTCGCACAGACATATTTCTCCATTCAGTTGCTAATCCGACATGTTGGTACTAGTCTGTCTGACAAGGGAAAGGATTTTTGTTGTGGCGGTTGTTAAATAAAGGCCTTCCTTGTTCCTGATGAGAAAGCACAATATCAAAAAGAATCCGTCCAAGTTACTTACTTTGCCTGTTTACCAAACACAAGATTATCCAGTCCCCATTGTGTCATACAAAACAGCACTTGGGTCAGCTTAAGTGCTGTCAGAAAGTTTATCATGCATTAAAAGTCGATACCTCCCTCCCTCTCCCCACCCAGAAGGCGAATTGATATTGAACTGAAGCCTCCTTGCGCCGCTACAAAATAAACCCCTTAAAAAAGCTTGGAGTAAATGGAAAACAGAGTGGCTTTTATTGATTGTAATGTTTTTCAGTTACCTAGATTCCGCCAGGCAACCCCCCATTCTACCTCCCCCCCCTCAGCAGCACGCGCACACTAGGGTGGATGCTGCCCTGTCGTGCACCAATAACTTTTCGGAAATGGAAAGTCGAGTCTGTTTAATAGATGTTTCCAATTTCCTACATCACCACCAGAATTTGTTTTAGTCACCCAGCAGGTTTTCCCAATGGCTGCTAAGACCCTGGCTTAATTTCCAATCCATTTGGTAATGCTAGGCGTAGCGTCAAGGTTTAACGTGTCATTATTTTTCACAGGCTTGGAGCATGGGAATGAGTTAATTTTTTTCCCCTTCCTGTGACAAGTGGTTTATTCGCAATTCGCGCTTGCAAGGTGTCATTAACAAAAAGAGTGGGGGGGGGGAAACGTACACCTTCCTTGGTGAAACACGCATCCAGCCAAATTGACTTCTGAAGATGTAAAAACTAGCATGAGGAATCTTTGTCACACTTTAACATGGGGGAAGGATTATTCTCCTAGCCTAGAACTTTCAGACTATCCTTGGCCACATCATTTGGTACCTAAACTGCCACCATTTTGTTAATTCATATTGTATTATTCCACATGCATTATTCTGGGTCGTTTCCTCAAGACTCACGTCACGATAAGAGCAGCAGCAGGTAGCGCATTTCGAGTATCGTGTCAGGTGCCCGACTCGGTACCTGAGTATCAGTCAGGCACCCGATTACCAATATTTTGAGCAATACAGAGATTATTTGCTCGATTACTGTGTCAACCACCCAATTGCCCAACCTGATTTTCAAAGTTATTGATATACCAAAAGTTACCAATATACCACATTACCGATTTACTGTTTCCAGGTTCCTTTCTGTTACTTAGTTTCTCTGCTTTAGTCAAATACTTGTCATTCCTCCTTCCCCACCCCCACTTTGATTATAAAAGGACAATGCCCTCCATTTTGTTTATGTGGGTTGAAGGAGTTTGTGGGTGGTGGAAGGTGGCAGCAGCGGGTAGAAGTCATGAGGAGCACGAGAAAGAAGAGGCGGATCCATCCCCCTGAGCTTGTTGAATTTAGCAGTGGCCTGGAGGTTGCTAACAGGGCCTTACAAGTGCTGTTGGAGTCTCTGGCCTCACCGAGACAGTAGTGGCTCAGAGGCAGCACCAGGCCAGGGCATACAGCCGCTACATCAGGCAGCAGCGGGAGGCAATCAGTGCCTACCACACCTCGGTCATAGAGCACAAGAGGACATTCCAGCAAGGTCTTGCTTCTACCAGGGTCAGTGGGGTGGATGTAGGTCATCTGCCCTTTCTTGCACTGAGACCGGCAAAACTGGTGCCATACCCCAAGTTTCCCCCATGCCATGAAAAACCTTACCCTCCAAGGGAGGAGGAATAATCTCCCTCCCTCACTAACCTTGACTTTTCCCCCCCATTTTATATTTCATCTTGGACCATTTAGACGTAGGTTTAGTTTAGATTAGGTATCACTCCCACATACCTGTACATAATAACCCTCCCATGCCCATTTGCCAGGTTTTCCATTTCATGATGAGTCCCCCATTATTTTTCTCCCCCTGTAGATGGACACCGACATGGTGGGGTGAGCTTGATGTTGGCTTTGTTTGATGACTCTCCCTAGCAAAGAGGTTGGGGTGGGGGTTCAGAAACAGCCAGAGTCCCCAGGCCAAAGTCAGTCTAGCAGTGTAATTTGGTGGAAAAACAGCATCATTACTACTCCAACTCATTTCTATAGTGCTACTAGGCATACACAGTACTTTATTTATTTTTCAATTGTTACCCTGCCTCTCTCACAGAAGTGACTCAAGGTGGCTCTACAGTCACAGACAGGTTTCTGTCCAGTGGGCTAACCATCTAAGATGGACAAGGATGAGGNGGAATCAGAGCCGGGAGAAATTTCCGCATTCAGCCCTAAAATACACCTAGGGTGAAATTTTCCCCCATACAATAGGCTGGCAGAACGCAGCGTTTAGAATTAGACTCACACAATCTGTTGATCAATAGGCAACAGGATGGGCACTTAGTAGAGAGATGTATATGACTGGGAGTGAATAATAGAATTTCTCTTTTACTTGATTTCAGATCCGTAGCAGTAATCCCACTCCTCCTCAAACGGAAGCCCAGCAAAGAGAGCCTCGCACAGACATATTTCTCCATTCAGTTGCTAATCCGACATGTTGGTACTAGTCTGTCTGACAAGGGAAAGGATTTTTGTTGTGGCGGTTGTTAAATAAAGGCCTTCCTTGTTCCTGATGAGAAAGCACAATATCAAAAAGAATCCGTCCAAGTTACTTACTTTGCCTGTTTACCAAACACAAGATTATCCAGTCCCCATTGTGTCATACAAAACAGCACTTGGGTCGGCTTAAGTGCTGTCAGAAAGTTTATCATGCATTAAAAGTCGATACCTCCCTCCCTCTCCCCACCCAGAAGGCGAATTGATATTGAACTGAAGCCTCCTTGCGCCGCTACAAAATAAACCCCTTAAAAAAGCTTGGAGTAAATGGAAAACAGAGTGGCTTTTATTGATTGTAATGTTTTTCAGTTACCTAGATTCCGCCAGGCAACCCCCCATTCTACCTCCCCCCCCTCAGCAGCACGCGCACACTAGGGTGGATGCTGCCCTGTCGTGCACCAATAACTTTTCGGAAATGGAAAGTCGAGTCTGTTTAATAGATGTTTCCAATTTCCTACATCACCACCAGAATTTGTTTTAGTCACCCAGCAGGTTTTCCCAATGGCTGCTAAGACCCTGGCTTAATTTCCAATCCATTTGGTAATGCTAGGCGTAGCGTCAAGGTTTAACGTGTCATTATTTTTCACAGGCTTGGAGCATGGGAATGAGTTAATTTTTTTCCCCTTCCTGTGACAAGTGGTTTATTCGCAATTCGCGCTTGCAAGGTGTCATTAACAAAAAGAGTGGGGGGGGGGAAACGTACACCTTCCTTGGTGAAACACGCATCCAGCCAAATTGACTTCTGAAGATGTAAAAACTAGCATGAGGAATCTTTGTCACACTTTAACATGGGGGAAGGATTATTCTCCTAGCCTAGAACTTTCAGACTATCCTTGGCCACATCATTTGGTACCTAAACTGCCACCATTTTGTTAATTCATATTGTATTATTCCACATGCATTATTCTGGGTCGTTTCCTCAAGACTCACGTCACGATAAGAGCAGCAGCAGGTAGCGCATTTCGAGTATCGTGTCAGGTGCCCGACTCGGTACCTGAGTATCAGTCAGGCACCCGATTACCAATATTTTGAGCAATACAGAGATTATTTGCTCGATTACTGTGTCAACCACCCAATTGCCCAACCTGATTTTCAAAGTTATTGATATACCAAAAGTTACCAATATACCACATTACCGATTTACTGTTTCCAGGTTCCTTTCTGTTACTTAGTTTCTCTGCTTTAGTCAAATACTTGTCATTCCTCCTTCCCCACCCCCACTTTGATTATAAAAGGACAATGCCCTCCATTTTGTTTATGTGGGTTGAAGGAGTTTGTGGGTGGTGGAAGGTGGCAGCAGCGGGTAGAAGTCATGAGGAGCACGAGAAAGAAGAGGCGGATCCATCCCCCTGAGCTTGTTGAATTTAGCAGTGGCCTGGAGGTTGCTAACAGGGCCTTACAAGTCCTGTTGGAGTCTCTGGCCTCACCGAGACAGTAGTGGCTCAGAGGCAGCACCAGGCCAGGGCATACAGCCGCTACATCAGGCAGCAGCGGGAGGCAATCAGTGCCTACCACACCTCGGTCATAGAGCACAAGAGGACATTCCAGCAAGGTCTTGCTTCTACCAGGGTCAGTGGGGTGGATGTAGGTCATCTGCCCTTTCTTGCACTGAGACCGGCAAAACTGGTGCCATACCCCAAGTTTCCCCCATGCCATGAAAAACCTTACCCTCCAAGGGAGGAGGAATAATCTCCCTCCCTCACTAACCTTGACTTTTCCCCCCCATTTTATATTTCATCTTGGACCATTTAGACGTAGGTTTAGTTTAGATTAGGTATCACTCCCACATACCTGTACATAATAACCCTCCCATGCCCATTTGCCAGGTTTTCCATTTCATGATGAGTCCCCCATTATTTTTCTCCCCCTGTAGATGGACACCGACATGGTGGGGTGAGCTTGATGTTGGCTTTGTTTGATGACTCTCCCTAGCAAAGAGGTTGGGGTGGGGGTTCAGAAACAGCCAGAGTCCCCAGGCCAAAGTCAGTCTAGCAGTGTAATTTGGTGGAAAAACAGCATCATTACTACTCCAACTCATTTCTATAGTGCTACTAGGCATACACAGTACTTTATTTATTTTTCAATTGTTACCCTGCCTCTCTCACAGAAGTGACTCAAGGTGGCTCTACAGTCACAGACAGGTTTCTGTCCAGTGGGCTAACCATCTAAGATGGACAAGGATGAGGAGAACACAGGGAGAGACACACCCATTTTACAGATGGGGAACTGAGGCTGAGAGATTGTGGTTATCGCAAGGCACCCCTCTCCCCCCGTGAGTTCATGGATAGGGTGGGATTTGAACCCTGGTTTCCTAGAGACAAGTCCAGCACCTTAGCCAATACACCGCACTGACTCTCAGAATGAATGTTTAGAAATACATCAATGTAGCTTAGCTGGAAAAAGCACAGTGACGACTGCATGAGTGCATGGTGAAGAAAGTCAGAACATGGGCTCACATTTCACAATATTTAGAAAACTGCCTTCTGTGGACAACTTTTTTTTTTTAATATTTATTTATTTTATTTTATTTCATGGATTTATACCCTGCTCCTCCTGAAAAAGCACTTAATGAAGTGAATAGAACTGAACTTGGGGAAAAAACACTGAATTAAAGTATATAAGAAATGTATGAACTTAAGTAGACATTTGGAATTTGGGTCCCAGAGATTATGTTTCCAAAAATGTTATGATAGCCCATAGAATGACAGTGATGTATAGTTGCAGAACACGACTATACAAAACATTAGGGATCGGACTCTGGGCAAAATTTCAGTTTTGGTCAATTTTGGTTTTGGTTCTCATGAATTTCGGTTCCTTTTCGGTTTCAGTACGATCAAATCTTTTGCACTGATTTTTATATCGGATTTTTAACATTGCATTTTTTCAATGGGGGACAAATCGCAATGTTAAAAATCCGGTACAAAAATCAGTTGCAAAAGATCTGATAGTAACGAAACCGAAAAAGAACCGAAATTTCGGATTAATCCAAAATGGTAATTTTCAGGTACTTTCAGTTTTATCTGAAACAGAAATTCCCATCCCTACAAAACAATGAGAGAGGGAATATTGAAAAATCGTTCATGTGACCACAAGGCACCTGCCTTTCCTGGTCCCTTGATCACATCAAGATGGGAATGACATGCCAAATCTTTCCTAGTATCATGATGGGAATATATTACAATCCACAAGCATTTCCTGCTTCCAGTTGGGGTGCACTTGCTGCACAGTGACCTACCTGAATGCTCCATAAGGTCAGGACTCAGGTCTTGAACCCCCAGCCCCTGGCATTTAAAGAGCTGCCTTGACTGCTAGCACTACCTCTCAGACCAGCTGTCAGCCCTCGTCCCTCCTCCCCATGTCTTCCAATCCTTGCTATGCCACACCCCTCCCCAACTGCGCCCCATTGGTCCTCTCCTGCCTCCCAACTTCCTGATTGGCTGCCAATCAATACTTAAGGCTTGCTGGTTGCCACAGGAAGTTGGGTGGGGTGACTGCTGTCTTATTTGCCCTGTGGGGGGGGTTGGAGTTGTATGTGTCTAAGTTCTGTTTCTATCTCCTCCGCCTTCCTTTAATCTAGGTGTGCTCCGTAGCCTTGATGTTCCCCTCCTAGCCTTCAGGTTGTGTCCCCCTATCAGGTTCCCTGTTCTTCCTCTGGTTTCCTGGCTCCCCAGATTCCTAACTCTGTTTCCTAGCTCTGCTCTCCAGGCTCCCTTTCCTTTTACCTCAGTGATGAGCTGTAAACTCTCTTAGGCTGGTATACCTGGCTCTGTGCTGAGCATTAAGTCTTCTTAGTGTCGGAGAATGACTGAGAGTTTTCCCCTACGTAATTGTTACCTTTCCTATCCTTCCCAGCCTCCAACCTGCAGCCCCCGGCACATTCAGTGGCAACTTCCTGAAGCGAATGCATAGCAAAGTCTGTAAATCAGGGGTGGGGGACCTCAGACCTGGGGGCTAAATGCAATGCCCAGCAAGTTGTTTCTGTGGCTACTTGAGCCACTTCTTTTCGAAGCATTGCAATGAATGAGTTGAGGCTAAGTGCGCAGATGTGAGAGCATGTACACAAGTCAGTTCCATGGCACAGAGCCCTGATTTGGAGGGGGCCCCCCCTTTTCCTGAGTGCACCCCATCTGCATAGCTGCCCCCCACTTCTGTGTGGCCCTTGCACATTGTATTCATGTTCAGATTGGCCCCTGAGAGCGGGTGGCCCAGGCAGGTGTTCATACCCCCAGCAATGTTTGAGGAAACATTTTAAGAATTGGAGATAGCAATGTGGGGTGCAAATTGAACCATCCGCACATCAGACATCTCCTTGCCTCTGCGCCTCAGAAGGAATCAGGGACACAATGATTGGGTTTAAAAGGCCGCACTCTTTATTTTAACTGCAACATGCCAATATTTGGGGAGTGGGTTACAAACCCCCACCCCATAATAAACCTGATCCAGTGGCATGTAGCATTAAGACTAGAAAGCCCCCAAGCACAGTCTGGGTTCTGCCTCCCTTGCATGAAGCCAAGCAAGTCCAACTCGTAATTGACCAAAGTTGCCAGATTTGGAACAGGAGGGGGGTGCTGTTCTTGTTGGGGTCCCCTAGTGAGGCCCCATGAGCAGAGGTAGGTGATTCAATATGCACTTCTGGGACCCCACCAGTCCTGCAAATGAAATGGCTGCACCCACCTTAGCCCTCGGGAAGGACTGACCACTGGGACGCGCCCTTGGTCTACCCATTCCCCCACCTTCCTCTACCCCTGAAATTTCCAGCTATCCACTGAACCCTTGAGCATGAGAAAAGTCACCAATCAGCAACCTACCCTGGCTGATTTAATGCAAACGCTGTGGGGAAGGTGAAAATACCAGTAGCCTCTCGGCCAATCAGAGGAAATTCCTTCCCAGCCCCAAACTGAGAACCCATATCGCTCACCGTGCCATGTTGTCTAATTTCAGGCGGGTGGGTGCTTGCGCATCCTGCCTGCCTCCTCTTCGAATGCCAGCTGCTGTTGACCAACCATGGCAAGGTCTTTCTCAGTCATGAGTTTCACAACCTCCTACTGCAGAAGAGGGGGAAACAAAGCAAAAGTTCCCTCCTGCAGAATGAGGAGATGCTAGAAATATGGGGCAGGACAAAGAGGAAATCATTGGGACTCGGACCATGCGACAGCAGGGGGGCAGCAATAAAAACACTGCAGGGGAAACAGAGGTACTCAGTTTGGGAAGGAAAGCAAAGGCGAGGGGAGAGGGGGGAAGGGGAAACTATTGGGAGTGGGTTTGGCAGGCCATGCAGTGGCGGGATGGCAGTGCAACTGTAAAAAAACAAGCTTCCCAAATGCCGGAGAAGCTGAGAAATGCAGAGTGCCGAAGACATGGCCATTATATACAGTTCCTTTTAAGTTCTGATTCCAGGTGGACTGTTTTCCAAAAGACCACAAAGAATCATAGAATGAGTGGCAGGGTCATCTAGTGCTTAGATGCAAGATGACACGACAGCTACAACATCCCTGAGAGGGGGCTGTCCAACCTTTTTTTAAAAAAACCCTCCAGTGATGGAAAGCCTAAGACCTCTGTCATGTAGGCAACCGGGCCAGAATCAAGGTCTAAGTTTTGATCTATAGAGCCCTACATGGTCTGGGCCCCTCATACCTCGGGGACCACCTCGCCCTCCGCGTCTCAGAATGATCCCTGCGGTCCACCGGGGACGCCTTCCTGGAGGTCCCCCATGTTAAGCGGGGGGGCCACAATCGAAAGGGTGTTCTCGGTGGCCAGGCCGTGACTCTGGAATTCCCTCCCGGAGGAAGCTCGCCTGGCCCCGGGTCTGCTGGCGTTCTGCCGAGCCTGCAAGATCTGGCTGTTCGCCCAGGCCTTCGGAGGGGAGGGGGGGGTAGGTAGGAGGGGGGTTGGGTTCTAAAATGGCAAGAAATGGGGGGTTGTTTTCAAACGTTTTAAAATGGATAATTCTTATGATTGTCGTCTGCTTTTATTTGTTGAAAGCTGCCACAAGATGCCGTAGGCATGAAGGGGCGGCTAATAAATATGACAAATTAAATAAAAATAAATAAATAAATAAAACTTCTTCCATTGCTGCACAGCTCTTCAGTGTTGGGATGTTTTCCCTGACATTTGACCAAAATCGCCCTTCTGGTCATTTGAGTCCATTATCCTGCTCTCTGCAGCCGGGCAGAACGGTCTCTGTCATCACTGGCGGCATCCCTTTGCATATTTGGAGACTGCTCTCATGTCTGTGCTTAATCTTCTCTTTGCTAGACTAAACGTTCCCAATTCCCTCAACCTTTCCTCCTAAGACTTGCTTTCCCTTTCTCATCTTTGTTGCCCTCCTTTGAACCCGCTCCAATTCGTCAATGTCCTTCTTAAAATGAGGTGCCCCAAACTGGACAGAATAAATACTCCAGGTGAGGTCTGGCCAGTGATGAACAGAGTGAAATCCGTACCTCTACTGGTTTGGCGACAATGGGGTGATGTGGCCTGGTATGGCCCGGTATGGCCCACCTGGGCCGGAGCCTTACCTGTGTGTCTGTAAGCAGGTCGCCAGATGTCAGCCCGCTACAGTGCTCAACCGGGTAGGTGGCGGCCCAGGAATCATGGGCCTGTCAGGAACCGGGCCTACAGTCCAGGCCCAAGGGCGGTCAGGCAGGCCATAGCAGGTGAGCACATGCTGTCCGTCATGGTGGGGGGAAGGGCGCCAGGTGCTACGCAGGGCAGGGCCAGTCGTCCTCACGTCTCTTCTGCCTCCCTTCCCTGGATCAGCGGGAAAGTTTATTCAGTTCCGTGACCTGACCCACCCGGGAGGCCCTCCCCCTTCCCAGGACATGTAGCTGGCGTGTTGGCCGCACATTTATTAACACCCAACTCTTCTGCTAAGACAGCATAAGCTTGGATTAGCTGTTACATGGCCAACTACTGTCTGTTATATTCAATCAGAGTGCCCCTGTGAAATCTGTCCCCTTCATTCAAATACTTGGGCTTCAGAAAAGTTCACACAGTGAACCAGACAGCTATAAAAATCAGAGAATGCTCAAAGAGTCAACCGTACCACCCAGTGGGAGGAGATTTAAACAGAGCAGGTTGGTATTGCTGGGATTTTTTAATTAAGTTGTGGTTTTTTTCCAAAATAGGAAAGAGTGTAAAAATTAAGGGTGGGGTGGGAAGGTCATTCCCCTTGTCCTCCAAAATGGGTAGAGGTGTCCACAAGGGGCCCATGTCGTTTTTTGGTTTCATTTTCCATTTTTGTTATTTAAATCTGTCATTTTTGTTTTTATAAATATAAAGTTTTCGTTTTTGTTTTTCCTTTCATTTTCAATTGGTTTCAATGGAAAACACATTTTCAGCTGTACCTTTTTTTATTATTATTATATTTGGCTGAATCCTGGAGGGATTGTACCTCCAGTGGAAGGCATTAGGTGTACCAAATTCCCAAAAGATGGGATAAAGGAATCCAATTGAATAAGCAGTTGAATTATATTGTTTTGCAAAAATCTTCATATACATTCTTAGCTGTAATGTCTTTGTCTCACATTTAATGTAGATGAAACTTGGCACGTTTATACCCCTTCCAATATTTACTATCTCTGCCAAATTTCAGAAGGATTGCATAAAGTGCAATCCTTGCTTAAAGTGTCCTGGTGGGATAAGCACTTAACTTGTAAATGTTTGTCTGACTGTAACATCTTTGTAGTTCAACCAGCGTACATGAAAATTTGCAGGGCTGTATACTGAACTTTCATGATCCTTTCTGTCAAATATCAGAAATATGTGATAAAGGGTCCCAATTTTATATGCCTGCACAGCATATGCAGAGAAGGAGCCTATGCCAGGGATTCTCTTATGTGTCACAGTGGTATAAGATCGGTTTGTGATGTCAATTAGTCAGCAGAAATGCCAACTAAATATCCTCATCCTGTGCTGTGACCATCCCAACATCTTTCCCACACTTGTTACTGGGAAGTCAGAAGCATCTGTTTAGGAAAGAGTCAATAGAGATTTTCTTATGTCCTCTGTCACAGTGCTGCAGGATGTGATTGTGATGATAATTGGCCAGCCTGGATGTGTAAACTATGTCTCTTGATTGCTGGGATGCTATCCCTAAAGTCCCAGTTATGTCCCTTTTATGTCCACCTCGAAGTCACTACCATTTGGTCCTGTAAAACTGGAAGCAATCAGTAATTGGCCAGTGAATGTGTCCGTCAGTCTTTTGGGTTGCTCCACATTCTCCCTCGTACAGCCTCCCTCCCCCTGCCATGCCAGGTGCTGCCTCTGACTGGCACTGCATGTGCTGCTATTTATATAAATATTTGTCATCAAGGGTACAATTTCAATTGCTTATGAAGTTAGTTCCTTTATCAAATTGTCCTGTGGTTTAGCAGAGANCCTCGCCCTCCGCGTCTCAGAATGATCCCTGCGGTCCACCGGGGACGCCTTCCTGGAGGTCCCCCATGTTAAGCGGGGGGGCCACAATGGAAAGGGCGTTCTCGGTGGCCGGGCCGTGACTCTGGAATTCCCTCCTGGAGGAAGCTCGCCTGGCCCCGGGTCTGCTGGCTTTCTGCCGAGCCTGCAAGACCTGGCTGTTCGCCCAGGCCTTCGGAGGGGAGGGTGGGGTAGGTAGGAGGGGGGTTGGGTTCTAAAATGGCAAGAAATGGGGGGTTGTTTTCAAACGTTTTAAAATGGATAATTCTTATGATTGTCGTCTGCTTTTATTTGTTGAAAGCTGCCACAAGATGCCGTAGGCATGAAGGGGCGGCTAATAAATATGACAAATTAAATAAAAATAAATAAATAAATAAAACTTCTTCCATTGCTGCACAGCTCTTCAGTGTTGGGATGTTTTCCCTGACATTTGACCAAAATCGCCCTTCTGGTCATTTGAGTCCATTATCCTGCTCTCTGCAGCCGGGCAGAATGGTCTCTGTCATCACTGGCGGCATCCCTTTGCATATTTGGAGACTGCTCTCATGTCTGTGCTTAATCTTCTCTTTGCTAGACTAAACGTTCCCAATTCCCTCAACCTTTCCTCCTAAGACTTGCTTTCCCTTTCTCATCTTTGTTGCCCTCCTTTGAACCCGCTCCAATTCGTCAATGTCCTTCTTAAAATGAGGTGCCCCAAACTGGACAGAATAAATACTCCAGGTGAGGTCTGGCCAGTGATGAACAGAGTGAAATCCGTACCTCTACTGGTTTGGCGACAATGGGGTGATGTGGCCTGGTATGGCCCGGTATGGCCCACCTGGGCCGGAGCCTTACCTGTGTGTCTGTAAGCAGGTCGCCAGATGTCAGCCCGCTACAGTGCTCAACCGGGTAGGTGGCGGCCCAGGAATCATGGGCCTGTCAGGAACCGGGCCTACAGTCCAGGCCCAAGGGCGGTCAGGCAGGCCATAGCAGGTGAGCACATGCTGTCCGTCATGGTGGGGGGAAGGGCGCCAGGTGCTACGCAGGGCAGGGCCAGTCGTCCTCACGTCTCTTCTGCCTCCCTTCCCTGGATCAGCGGGAAAGTTTATTCAGTTCCGTGACCTGACCCACCCGGGAGGCCCTCCCCCTTCCCAGGACATGTAGCTGGCGTGTTGGCCGCACATTTATTAACACCCAACTCTTCTGCTAAGACAGCATAAGCTTGGATTATCTGTTACATGGCCAACTACTGTCTGTTATATTCAATCAGAGTGCCCCTGTGAAATCTGTCCCCTTCATTCAAATACTTGGGCTTCAGAAAAGTTCACACAGTGAACCAGACAGCTATAAAAATCAGAGAATGCTCAAAGAGTCAACCGTACCACCCAGTGGGAGGAGATTTAAACAGAGCAGGTTGGTATTGCTGGGATTTTTTAATTAAGTTGTGGTTTTTTTCCAAAATAGGAAAGAGTGTAAAAATTAAGGGTGGGGTGGGAAGGTCATTCCCCTTGTCCTCCAAAATGGGTAGAGGTGTCCACAAGGGGCCCATATCGTTTTTTGGTTTCATTTTCCATTTTTGTTATTTAAATCTGTCATTTTTGTTTTTATAAATATAAAGTTTTCGTTTTTGTTTTTCCTTTCATTTTCAATTGGTTTCAATGGAAAACACATTTTCAGCTGTACCTTTTTTTATTATTATTATATTTGGCTGAATCCTGGAGGGATTGTACCTCCAGTGGAAGGCATTAGGTGTACCAAATTCCCAAAAGATGGGATAAAGGAATCCAATTGAATAAGCAGTTGAATTATATTGTTTTGCAAAAATCTTCATATACATTCTTAGCTGTAATGTCTTTGTCTCACATTTAATGTAGATGAAACTTGGCACGTTTATACCCCTTCCAATATTTACTATCTCTGCCAAATTTCAGAAGGATTGCATAAAGTGCAATCCTTGCTTAAAGTGTCCTGGTGGGATAAGCACTTAACTTGTAAATGTTTGTCTGACTGTAACATCTTTGTAGTTCAACCAGCGTACATGAAAATTTGCAGGGCTGTATACTGAACTTTCATGATCCTTTCTGTCAAATATCAGAAATATGTGATAAAGGGTCCCAATTTTATATGCCTGCACAGCATATGCAGAGAAGGAGCCTATGCCAGGGATTCTCTTATGTGTCACAGTGGTATAAGATCGGTTTGTGATGTCAATTAGTCAGCAGAAATGCCAACTAAATATCCTCATCCTGTGCTGTGACCATCCCAACATCTTTCCCACACTTGTTACTGGGAAGTCAGAAGCATCTGTTTAGGAAAGAGTCAATAGAGATTTTCTTATGTCCTCTGTCACAGTGCTGCAGGATGTGATTGTGATGATAATTGGCCAGCCTGGATGTGTAAACTATGTCTCTTGATTGCTGGGATGCTATCCCTAAAGTCCCAGTTATGTCCCTTTTATGTCCACCTCGAAGTCACTACCATTTGGTCCTGTAAAACTGGAAGCAATCAGTAATTGGCCAGTGAATGTGTCCGTCAGTCTTTTGGGTTGCTCCACATTCTCCCTCGTACAGCCTCCCTCCCCCTGCCATGCCAGGTGCTGCCTCTGACTGGCACTGCATGTGCTGCTATTTATATAAATATTTGTCATCAAGGGTACAATTTCAATTGCTTATGAAGTTAGTTCCTTTATCAAATTGTCCTGTGGTTTAGCAGAGATTACAGGGAAGGTATGTGATATACTCGTGCCAAATGTTTTGTAAACAGGATGGAATATAAAAAAGGTACAGCTGGAAATGTATTTTTATGTTAATCTCTTTTCCCAACAGGACCCTTTATCCAGTCTTTCTGAAAACTGGCAGGACTGTTAAGCTTGTGGAGGGACATAATATTTACAGGTTTCATGCAAACTGGATGGAAGATAAACAAGTTATAGTCATGAATGTGTATGGAGCTTTTCTTAAAATCACAACATTCAATTGCTTCTAAATTTGGTTTCCTTTCTCTAATCTTTTCAACAATTGGTACACATAGTGCCTTCCAT